>CM046040.1:69401201-69578701 GCA_025215565.1 Flaveria ramosissima
CACGCATTTTATTACAAAGTACTACACATGATCTTAAAAAAGACTAGTCAATTTATTTAGTACTATTTTCTTCAGCAACTCAAAATGATTGTTTTATAGCTTAAATTAATGGCAAGGGATAAAAGGTAGATTATGCCCTAAGATTAGATATATATTTTTAGATTTGTAATTTCGGGTTAAATTTTGTCCAACATTAATTAAATTTTCTGTTATATTATTGAAAAAGATTATGATCTTGTAACTTGGGTAACAGGAGATGGTGAAAATGGAGTGTCAAAAATGGGCAAGTAAAGGAATAAACATACACTACCAAGTTAGAGACAATCGAAATGGGTACAAAGCGGGAGCACTTAAAGAGGGTCTAAAGCATCGTTATGCTAGCGAGTGCGAGTATGTGGCTATATTTGATGCAGATTTCCAACCTGAACCTGATTTTCTATGGCAAACAATACCATTTCTTCATCATAACCTTGAACTTGGCCTTGTTCAAGCTCGTTGGAAATTCGGTAAATATTCTCCTTAAACACACACATGTTTCTTTTATGTGGTCAATCAATTTAATATTGTGCATCTAACCTGTAGATTGAAATAAAAATACAAGGATAATTCATTTAGTTTTTAAATATTTAATGGTTTGATTTTAACAAATTCGTTTGATATCCTAAGCACTAGCATATAGTTATACATAGTAATACCTTATATAATAAGAGAGAAAATGCTTCGATTATGCAATTACATAATCACATTAAGTGTAGGCTTTTAGTTATCTACATAAATTTGTTCTATATGTTAAAAGTTTTTAGTTAAGATAATTAAAGTAAAGAATCATAGATACGTTTTGCTGTGAGAACAATACCCATGAATGATTGTTACGATGAAAAAGGCTATAAGTTAACAATATTAATAAATTATTTATACTTTTAGAGTGTCTTATCAACAAATTCCAACAATATAATTTATATTTTATCACTATATGGTACATGTATGGAGTTCCTTTGACCTTCTTGAGTTCTTGCCAATTTAGAATATGTTTCAAGTTTTTCGTTTTTCTTATCAAATAGTCTAGAATGTAAAAACAAAGTCTGCTTAATGGTACATAATAAATTGAACCATATTAAATCTTACCAACTTATTTACTAGTATTACCACAGAACATGTGTTATACAACCTTATCTTATTATTATTATATTTTTATTTTGACAACAATACTTAGAATATGTATGATAGAAAGTGCAACAAATAAATAATTTTACGATTGTCACTTCCAATACTTGAACTTGTAACTTTCTGTCGTGAGCTGAGAATGCTATTTTAAACTCTTATTTATTGCTACATCCTAGCCTCACCCTTCATCTTATTAAATTATATATTAAATTATTGAGTTAAATTCAATTTTATTACTTAGTATCTGTTAAAAATAACTATTTTTCTATAAAATATTAAAAACATCAAATAACACAAGTTTTATAAATTGTTTTAATTTCAGTTTAAAATTTTATTAGTTATTTCAACTTTATCTAAAATAATAATACTTCATTAAAAATGGATTTTTAGAAAATTATGCTATATGTATAGTTCAGTAAGATTGAACTTTTAACAAAAGCGGTGTAGAAGTTATTGTGAACCAAATATCTTAAATGCATGACAAGAAACCAGACTTTATTAAGAAATTCAAAATGTTTTACATCAAAAAAATTTGTCGGTGGGTACATACATGGTCTCTGGAAAACGTTTAGGTTCTAGCCTTTTTAGGCACGTGTAATAAGGTTAAATAATTGCACAATAGTCCCCACATTTAGCAAGTGTTGTCAATTCCACCTCCATACAAACCAGTTTCCCACCAAACGATGCTCTCGTCTTCTAAAACCGATTAAATCTTTAATTATGCTATTAAAATTAGACCTTTTGCTTCTCTATGAGAAATTAAAACTCAATTACATAGAAATCATTTTTATGTAATAGAACTGCTAGGTCACATTTCCTTTATTTAAATACCCTATTCGGTTTAAAACTTTAAATTAAGTTTGAGCAATTTTGTTGGTCGTTATAATATCTCTCTATATTAACTTAGATCGTAAAATTATAACTTATTTCTCAAAATACAACTTTTTTAAGTATAAGTAAAATTTTATATGATCACGAAACTAATTTTAAAAATTATATGTAGTTTAAATATAGTAAATCTAAATCAAAACCTTTTCGATGTGTATTTTGAGTTGTTATTAATTTGAGTCGAATGATTTTGATTATTAACTCAACTTAGACAACCTCAAATGAATATTTCAGATACTAAGAACTTATTTATAGCCCTGTTATAGAGATTAAAAAAATTTTATCAATTATTTCTTTTGCTATTCGATCTTTTGTTAGTTTCCACTTTTCTTTATATATCATTCTTTGTTTAACTAAAAATGTCAAGACATAATAAATATACAATGTTAGATTAACAAAGAGTTTATTAATAGGTGAACTCCAATTAGAATACTTATTACTTTAAGTCAGTAATATTATTATCATCATATATAATACAAGACGAATCTTAGTGAACGAAACAAAGTTGTAATTATCAATATACAAACATAAATCATATCATATTATGCAATAATCTAATTTACTATTGAGTGCATTGTTGAATTAATTACATTTCAATCAAATGTAGTTCGAATAAAGTGTTTAAAAAGTAATTTCAAGATAAATTAAGACGAAAAGTGAAATGAAAGAAATGTGGTTGTGAATGAAAGCTTTATGTTTGGTGTTGGTGCAAGTCAAAGACAAAAGTGCCCACACCAATCTTGTGATGTTCTTGATAGTAAACTCTAGTAAGGTTTGGTATGTTTGTAATTTACTTATTTCTGGTAGGGTACGCTTGTCTTTTCAATCAAACATTAATTATTATCATGTGCCGGTGGGTGCAATATGACTTTTTTGGACCACTACCTCTAACACTTCCACTCACTCTACACCGACACAATTTTAATAACTACTCAACATCTAACTATTAACATGTTGTTGAATAACAATAAATAATTACTTCTTCTTTATTTATAACAATCTGGAAATTATATATTTCTAATTAACAATAGGCTAATTATACTATATTTGAACCGCAAAGCTAGATTTTACATGTCATACTTGTTTGGAACTGGGAAAAACTAGTACTCAAACTTAATTACCAATATCACAATTTACAAATGAAATTAAAATCACATCACCTTCACCACTCGAACCATGGAAATTTTGCTATATGTTTTGTCCAAAGAAAACAAACAGAAACATTAAACTTTAATGTTTCTGTTTGTTTTCGATGCCCAAATTATGAAAATCATTTAAAGGAATTTATTTGTGATGGCTTCCAAACATCTCTTGAAAAGTCACACAATACTAGAGGTGGGCATAAAAAGCGGTTCGAAAACTGGTTCAGAAAAAAACCCAAACCGGTTTGGGGCCCAAATCGGTTTGGCCAAACCAGTCCAACCTAACGGTTTAAGTTCGGTTTGTAGGTTTCCTCTTTCAAAAAGGTTTCTAACCCGGTCCGGTTCCAAACCGGTTTTCAAACCAGTTACAAACCGGTTTTCAAACAATTATTTAAAATTTTATGTCTAATTGTTTCTATGTTTTATATATATTATATATTTCACTTTGATTTTAAATTATGTACTTAATTTGAAATTGTGTACTTTGTTTTTAAAAATAACTATGTAATGTGCCTAATTTTATATGTTCTAATTTTTACAAATAAAAATATGTAAATGCATCTTATAGGTTTATTTAATTTATACAATTAATATGTAACATTCATCTTATAAGTTTATTTAATTTTTACAATTAATTGTTTATTTAATTTATAACACTTAAAAAAAAAACCTAACCGATTTGGGCCCAAATCAGTTTTCAAACCGACCCAAACCGGTTTTCAAACCGACCCAAACCGGTTTTATAGGTTTGGGTTTTTTTAAATCCAAACCGGTTTAGAACCCGAATAGGTTTGAGTCCAAACCGGTTTTGACCACGGTTGACCAAACCGGTTCCGGTTTGAAACCCAAACCGGTTTATACACCACTACACAATACCAATAAAATGATAAATGGTTAAATGATTCCTGCCCCATACCACAAATTGAACACAGTGGGAAGTTGGTAACTTATTCATATAAACTCTCATTAAAATTAAAGTTACTTTGTTTTACAACCACCCATTTCAACCAACATTATCGCTTCATTGATGGATCATTTTATGTCTATTTATACTGCAACATGTTGAGAACCAACTCATTGCCTCAGATCTAACTCCCATGGCCACCTATCACTCTCCTCCGACACGACCACCTTAATCAACTTGGCAACACATTCTTGTTATTGCTTTAATCCATCTACCCTCGTTAGTTCTTTTCTCCGACTGCATCCCCAAATTTTTATAACATTGACCGACAAAACAATTTTTAGACCAAACCAACGACTATAGGGAAGAAAATAATTCACATTATGGTTTTTTATCAGTCCAATTATGAAACCAACACAATACTTTGTTCCCTTTACCCGCCAAACATTTATTCAATCCCCCAAATCAATTGACCTTTCCCCAAATTTATTCTCGGTTGAGCATATACTTACCCCGCCATGTTGCATATAAGACTAGCTTTTTAACGACTGTAGGAAAGAAAATAATTCATATAATGGTTTTGTGTCCGTCCAATTATTTAACCAACACAATACTTAATTCCCTTTACCGATCACATATTTATATAGTCCCTTAAATTAAATGACCTTTTCCCAAAATTCATTTAAGGTTGGGCATATCTTTTCCCGTCCACGTATCATATAGACTAGCTTATAAGGAAATTGAAGAGAAGAACCTTTTAGTTGTAATGCATGGAGGATAGTACGTACTCTAAAGTCTAAACCATAGGCCAACTTTATCCAATTATCTGCTTTCCCTAACCACCATTGAGCTAACAAAGCGAGGTTTATATGTTTAGTGAACTAATGTTAACCCCCCATTATACGTCTTAGGCATGATTTTATAACCAGTAAATTTAATTAAAAAATTAAGAAGTAAACTGCGGGAAAGATTGATTTAAAGAATAAAATAATATAATAATAATAGTAATAAATACTTGTAGTTGTAGTAGTAATAGTAATAGCAATAGTAATAGTAATAATAATAATAATAATAATAATAATAATAATAATAATAATAATAATAATAATAATAATAATAATAATAATAATAATAATAATAATTATATAATAATAATATATTATTATTATTATTATTATTATTATTATTATTATTATTATTATTATTATTATTATTATTATTATTATTATTATTATTATTATTATTATTATTATTTATGACATAATTACTATTTATAATAATATTGAATAACTTCAACTCATCCTATATTAGATTCCAATATTATTTTACCTTTTTAAATAAGTTAGTATATTATGTTTCCATACTTAATAAACATTTAAAAATTCAAACCGGACAAAAAAACCCTTTTAAGTATGTGTATTTAAGATTAGTGATGACTAAGAAGACAACCAAAATATGTCTACTGATTTTTTATATAAAAGAAATTTTTTTAGCAAAATGATCACGTGATGCCATTCTTTCATGTGTAGTAAAAAAGTTTTAAACCTTCTTGTCTCTTACTTGAGACTTGTGTTTGTGACTTCAGGTGTATATTTTTGTGTGTATGCGTTCACTTGTATGTACACTGTCACGTATGTGTCTGCATGTATTTACGTATTTTTCTAGACATGTTTCTACAATTTATATATGTATCTATGGTCGAGACTCGTTGCTAAACTTAAAATCATTTTCTCGTACTTAAGTTATATGTCAAGATTATAAACCTATTTTTTTCCTTTTTATAATTTGCATGTAGAAATTGAATAAATAATACGTGATCAATATATATTGTTTTTGTTTTGATTTATTTAACTTGAAATAATTCAACAGAAAATAATAGATTGCATGCTTATATTGATATGACAATAAGAAATCACAATGATGGATTTTGTGTAAAAGTAGAATGCTTTTTAATGTCGTCATCCTTGTATATATTGATAACTAAAAAGCTGTCTTCCATTTTTTGATAGAAGTGTTGCTCGGTTGTTGAATTTGCAGCACTCCAAAACAAAATTTTAAATTGAAGTCCACGGTATTTTTTTTCTTAAAATTAGCATATATGTGCCTTGTATATTCTATGCTCAGCATATGAAATACATTTTTCACGGCCTCTATAGTCCCCTAATGAACAACAATCACATAACATATAAGTAAATATATAACATAAATTCATAACAACAAATTCATAAGTATAAAGTACCTTGTGTTGGTCAGAAATTAAAGTTAGTCCAAGTCCACATTTCAATATCATCCCTTAACACATCAAGAAACCATTTCTAGTTTTATTTATTTTCAACAGACACAACAGCCCATGCTAAAGGAAAAATATGATTAATGGCGTCTTTTCCGATAGCCGAGAGTAATTGATCACTATTTTTCAGAAAACATCCATCTAAACATATAACTTTTATGCACCCACTAATCCAACCATCTTTGACACCTTTGAAACAAATATATAAACTACTAAAATAAATGTCTCCATTATCCATCGTATACACTATCATCTTTACAGTACTTTCCGGGTTTGTTTCCAATATCTCAGTTTGATAATCTGAAAGTCTTGCATAATTTTCTTTTAAGGCACCTTCGAACTCATCCATTACCTTCTTTTTTCCCCTACCACATTGACCAACCCTACATGAGTATTTTTGTTTGATATCTTATATTTCTCTTAAACTAATTTTATGATTTTGGATTTATTTGCTTGAAATACCTTTTTGCAATCCAAGAAGATGTGATGAGAGACCCCAAACAAAACTTTCTTGAGCATGTATGCTTGTAATTTAGAGATTTTATTTGAAAAGAATCCTCTCTGGTTATCCTAGAGGCCCAAAGCCTAAATGGACAGTTCCATAATTTATTTTATTTCCTTCACCATCATATCCCGTTTCTTCTTTTCCATATCTTACTAAAAATCTATTGTGGTCATTTACCAAAACACTAACGCGTAACCATTTAAAACCCCATAGTCAATCAAGCTATCTTTAAGTTGTTTGGGGCTCTCAAATTTCATTCCTACTATAGGATTCATCAATTTTCAATCCACAGTAGGATCATAAGAGGGATACATATCATCACGTTCATAACCTTTATCACTACTACTCTCATAATTTTGTTCACTTGCACTCCAATCTTCAACCGAATTAACATCTTCTTCATTATTATCATTACCATGACATAGTAAACTCAAAATGGAATCATTGATTGGTTGGTTCACAATAATAATATCTTCCATGTTCATCTTTGTCTACATAAGAAAGGAATAAAATTCAATATAAAACAAAAAGGTTAATAGATGTAAGCTTGTGTTTTTCTCAACCTTAAACAAAAGAACTAAAGAATAAAATTATTAAAACAAATCAATAACAATAATAAAACTCAAGATGTTATGAGTTTGCATGTATGAAGTCGATAAGCAGAAGAAATTTCTAAATAACTACACTTAAGTTTATTAATATACATCTCAAAATACACTATTTTAAACCAAAAGATGGTGATGAACATGGAGTAATTATTACCTATTGTTCACTGTGCTTGTTCTTCTTGATCGCTTCAACTCTTTTTGGTTGCAATTGTATGATCAATTAGGGTGAATATATAAAATAGAATTTGATCGATATTTTTTTAGGAACCGATATGTTTCTAAAAATTCATATTAATTTGAATTAATTGTTAGTTCCAAGTAAACAATTTTTTTAAAGAAAAAGAACAAAAGCGACATCAGCACTTTAACCTGTTAAACAGGTAAAATTTATAAGAATAGCACATTACCTCCAAGTTGAGTGACTAAATTGAAACAAAAAAAAGTTTGAATGACATGATTGGAACAGTTATAAAAGTTGGTTACATTTCTATAAAGTTTTTCTTGTATCAATTAAAAGATTATTGCTTAACATTGGAGGGAGTCAATCTTTTCTCATATTTCCTTCACTAGCACAAATGACATCACTTTTGTTCATTCTCTTGACAATTCTCATTCAATCAAAAAAATATCAATCCCTTAACACTAGAGCTGGTAAAACAAGTCTAATCATGTTTAACATATTAAAAATGACCCGCGTAGCTCACGTATCAAACATGCAAAAAATACTTTATCAATTAAACAGATTTAGTCGTATCATAAAAGGTCGACAATTGTCAGCCCTACTTGACACTACCTCTTTTAACGTACAACATGTATTGTATGACGTATGCGTGTGCATGCAAGATCTTTGTTGGCCCTCCTAATCTACTTAAATTGTCGTGCCCTACCAAAAGTAGGTCGTGCGATGCTTACTTTGTTTTCATGTAAATGCTACAATATTATTTTTTATTTTCTCAATAACGTCCATTTAACCCTAAAAATATCCCACTAACCCCCGCAATACTTTTGCTCCTAATGTACAAGATGTTCCATACAATATTTAATATATTTTCATGGACTCTTTCTATTATATTTGTTTAGGGGATTCAACCCTATATATAAGTATTGGATCAAATTTACAATTCTTTTTGTTTAAAAAAGATATTGTACATTTGATTAAGGAAATCAATAGTTATAATTTTAGTGCATGAAAACAGGGGTGACAAAGTAATTTTGGAAATCCCACAATTGTTGAGTATTTTGATTCATACCTTGTTTATAACATTGACAACTTGTTTGGATACCTTTTTTTTAATAAATTAGTTTCTTTGCCCTTTACGCGTTGCGGTGGCGTCGTATACGGAGTGAAAAGTATATATTACAATCGACCTTAATCATTCGGACTTAAGTTTACGTCAATTGTACCTTCAAATTTAACCCGACTCGTTTCCAAACAAAATTTACATCAAAACGTATACCAACTCAAAATATACATAAAAAAAGTCCAATTTTAAAATAGTAATTTAGATGTAAGGCCCATCCAAATTGAGTTTTAAAAAATTTATAGGGTAGGGTTATCTTGAGAAACACCCTTTTTTGTGAGAACTTTAGCAACCAATATCAACCACACATTTTAGTCATATGCAAGTCACATGCCATTTTCACATTTTTTTAAAAACGTTCATAACTTTTTTCAACGGTATTATTTTTTCAAAAAAATTCCACCATTAATTTTAGTATTTTTCAATCTTTCCAACGTCTACCATATTGATATATTTTGTTTAAAAAATTTATCCAACCATTATTTACACATGTGTAAAGCTGGTTATACACATGGTAATATTGGATTTACACATATGTAAATCCATTATTACACATACATAAAATAAATTATATATATAGGGTAGGGTTATCTTAAGAACTATCTTTTTTTATGAGAACTCTAAGAACCAATATGAGCCACTTGTTTTTATCACATGCAAATCACATGTCATTTTCCCCCATTTTTTAAACGTTTATAACTTTTTTTAACGACATCTTTTTTCCAAAAAAAATTCACCATAAAATTCAGTATATTTTATCTTTCCAACGCCTATCATATTGATATACTTGTTTTAAAAAAATTATCCATCTGTTATTTACATATTTGTAAATCTGGTTATACACATGTGTAATACTGGATTTACACAAGTGTAAATTCGGTATTACACATGTGTAAAACGAATTTCGTAAAAAAAATGAGAATATTTTTTTATAAGTTTTTATAATTTTTTTATGAAAGAGGGAAACTAGGGGAATATTTTTATGTTTTTATTTTTTTTATTTTAATGTTATTTTTCATTTTATAATTTTTTTATTATGTGTTTGTTAATTATCATTTTGCCATTGAAAATTAGTGGCTGAGATTGATTTTTAGAATTCTCACAAAAAAACGAGTTGTCATTTGATCCCTCTTATATATATATATATATATATATATATATATATATATATATATATATATATATATATATATATATATATATATATATATATATATATATATATATATATATATATATATGTATATCTATATATATGTATCTATATATATGTGTATCTATATATATATGTATATCTATATATATGTATATATATATATATATGTATATATATATATATATATATATATATATATATATATATATATATATATATATATATATATATATATATATATATATATATATATATATATATATGTGTGTGTATATATATATAAAATAACAATTTATTAGAAAAACATAATGCGCCATGCCAATATTGTGTTGTTATATCATTTGATTTATTCACCATTATTGATTTATTGTGATACTTATATTTTTATTTTTACTTTGCAGTCGCGTAATTATACTATTATAACAACATAGTTATATACTATAACGACACAGTTATGAGTGGTAAAATAGTAGGGTTTATACCATATAATTGTGGTATTTATTACGCGCGTAATTTATGCAAATAACCCTCTCTTGTAGAACTACAAACGTACATGTGTTACATTATCCTTACGTTATACGTTTTTAAGGCAAAACCTATATTGTATTATAACTGATCTAACATACACACAAAGATATATACATGAATATATATATATATATATATATATATATATATATATATATATATGTGTGTGTGTATATATATATATATATATATATATATATATATATATATGTATATATATATATATATGTGTGTGTGTGTGTATGTATATATATATATGTATATATGTATATGTAAATGTATATGTATATGTATATGTATATGTATATGTATATGTGTATATGTATATGAATATGTAGATGTATATGTATATGTATATGTATATGTATATGTATATGTATATGTATATGTATATGTATATGTATATGTATATGTATATGTATATGTATATGTATATGTATATGTAATATACATATTTGTGTATGTGCATATATACATGTTTGCACATACTAATATGTGGTCTCTAGGAAACTATGGTTTTTTTGTTGCTCGAGTGAAAACATATTACAAGGTCACCCGTTCCTATATTGCTCCTAATTAACCATGATTAATTGTAAAGTTCTCATCTTGTTTATAGCCAATGCACCTAGAACATCTCTTGTGAGCACACCTTCAGTCCACGTCTGATATGATGATACATGTAAAATGGTCTAATATGACGAATTTGTGGAAAAATCTCATAGTTAAAGAACCACATTTTCTATCATTTATCAATATTTGTATTTGAAAACAAAGTATTGCTAGATAATATAAAACTATTCGTTGGAAAAAATAGAAAAATTGATGTCTTCTAAATGGTACTTTTCAGTGAACTCAGACGAATGCTTGATGACAAGAATGCAAGAGATGTCACTTGACTACCACTTTAAAGTGGAACAAGAAGTTGGTTCTTCTACTTATGCATTCTTTGGATTTAATGGTAGGTTTGCATTTAAAAATACTAATGTTTCTAAATAAAAAGTGATGATATTTATATATGTAGGGACTGCTGGGGTTTGGCGCATGGCTGCTATAAATGAGGCAGGAGGCTGGAAGGATCGAACCACCGTTGAAGATATGGATTTGGCAGTCCGAGCTAGTCTTAAGGGATGGAAATTCTTGTACCTTGGTTCCTTAAAGGTAAAAATGAATGCCTTCGGGACAAAAGGAATATTTCCTATCACGTAACCCTTTGCCATTCTAACCATTCAAACTTTTCTATGTTGTTACATATATAGGTAAAGAATGAACTGCCAAGTACATTAAAAGCCTATCGTTACCAACAACATCGTTGGTCTTGTGGTCCAGCTAACCTTTTTAGAAAAATGGTCATCGAGATCATAAGAAATAAGGTATGATTTAAAGTAGCAATTATAATTTTAGGACTTTAATTATTTGTGTTCTGATATTTTTACTTGTTATATAGAGAGTGACATTGTGGAAGAAGCTATATGTGATGTACAATTTCTTCTTTGTAAGAAAGATCGTAGCTCATATTGTTACATTCGTGTTCTATTGTGTGGTACTTCCTGCAACCGTAATGGTACCCGAAGTTGTGATCCCAAGGTGGGGTGCGGTTTATATCCCAATTATCATCACTATTTTGAATGCAGTTGGAACTCCACGGTCTTTTCATTTGTTGGTATTTTGGATTCTTTTTGAAAATGTTATGTCCTTACACCGGACAAAGGCTACATTCATTGGATTGTTTGAAGCTCAAAGAGTGAACGAATGGGTTGTCACCGAAAAGCATGGCGATTCTTCGAAGGTTAAAGGCGCAACAAAACAACTTAAAAAGCCTCACTTCAAAATAGGGGAAAGGTTTATATGTTTTGCCTTCATTTTATGTCTACAAAATAATTACACACACACACACATATAAATATATATATATACATATATATATATATATACATATATATATATATATATATATATATATATATATATATATATATATATATATATATATATATAATGTATGTATATGTATGTATGTGTGTATGTATGTATGTATGTATGTATGTATGTGTGTATGTGTGTATGTGTGTATGTATGTGTGTATGTATGTGTGTATGTATGTGTGTATGTATGTGTGTATGTATGTATGTATGTATGTATGTATGTATGTATGTATGTATGTATGTATGTATGTATGTATGTATGTATGTATGTATGTATGTATGTATGTATGTATGCATGCATGCATGTATGCATGTATGTATGCATGTATGTATGTATGTATGTATGTATGCATGTATGTATGTATGTATGCATGCATGCATGCATGCATGTATGTATGTATGCATGCATGCATGTATGTGTGTGTACATGTATGTAGACACACATGCATATATTAATATATACGTAAATATATATGTGTGTGTATATATATAAATATATATTTTTGTGTTTGTGTGACCTTTTATTTCATTTACAGGATTCATATGCTAGAGCTTGGTGTGGGTATTTTTCTCTTTACATGTGGTTGCTATGATTTTGCATTTGGGAAATATCGCTACTTCATCTATCTATATGCACAAGCTATTGCATTCTTCATAATGGGGTTTGGTTATGTTGGCACTCATGTTTCCAACTCCTAGACGATTGTCATCTTATACTTGTGTCCTATCATCGGTCATTAGCTTCATCATACAAGTGTTGTCTGAAAATATGCTTGCAACGTAACTTAATTATTTATTAGTTTGCTTTTTTGCTTTTTCTTGTGTATATAAATTTAAATTTTAAAAAAAGTCTTTCCTCATATTAGTAGATAGGTTTTGTGTATTCAAAGAAAAATCATAATGCAACATGCAAAGAATAAGATGACAAAGAAAGAAGAATGTGTTGGGTGTGCGTTTACCTATGTAATAAGTATAAGAAGTGATTTGTATTATATGGTTACTTGTTAGTGTTTTGTTTTATAATTTATAATCTACGCAATCAGTAAAATAGTAAACCACTAAATTCTTTATTCATGTATGTAGTGGGTTATGGATTAGATCATTAATATATAATAAGTACATAGAACTGTTGGGTTTCGTATACACGATTGAAACAATTTTCATGAACGCAATGGAATAAATATATATACGAACCGATTCTGGTCAAACCCTATATTGCTTATCAAGATTCTAGATGCAAACTTAAATTATCAACAATAGATAGGTTTAGAATTTTACATATTAGGAATAAGACAACTAACCAATAAAAAACACACAAGCAACAATTCCAATCATTGGATCTAGTGAAACTTGAAAACTCTAAAACCGTACTCTTTGGATTGTAGTACTCGTTAGTTCCCCAATCGTATCAGTGTAAGGCCTCGTACCCGGGACACTCACAGTTGGTCAATCATCGCACATAAAACATAAAACATACTTTAACATTTACTAAAATACAACAGCGGAATCATTTAACTAAAACCATTTCATATATTGATAATCGCTTTTGCAAAATAATACATCATTTTTAAGTTACAAAATATCATTTGTTGCATTACATCACAAAAACATTATCATAATACAAAGTGGATGCCATCCAAAACAAGCCAAGTAGCTGCCCCCGTGCCATCCTCAACAACTTTTACCTACCAACTGGAAAATACATAAAAGTCAGCATTGCTGAGTGATTTCTAGCTTCATAATAAAAATACTTTACTTTCGTTCGCGATCATGCATCATACGTACAAATAGATAATCTTATTTGTAGGACCGGTGAAGGGTATGCACTTACAACACAACAACACAATTTGGAGAGTTCCTTAGAACACTTAACAAATCAAATAGGGAACTGGTAACTTATGTGAAAGATGCTAAGAACACCAGTAAAAATGAGACAGAACAAAATAGCTAACAACACAAGTATTTGGTTTTCAAGAATGCTGTATATTGCTCCTCAAGTTCTTTTACAAATGTTACAAAGCATAGATCTAAAGTTACAAGTACTTGAGATACTTTATACTACATCCTACAACCGGTCATACTTTAAGGGCCAGCTGGAGACAAATAGACTAGATAACAACAAGATCAAATGTAGAGTCAAAAGGCAGATTGCCTTTTGACTAGTGACTATGACATGCCATAGCTCACATCCTGTTAGGACTGTTTTCGTACGGAGTACTAACGGATTCTGTGTGAGACCAGATCAAATAATGCGGAATCCTATTTGATTGGCGATCCAATCAGTGAGAACGACAACCTGATTGATCTAACGATGAAACAAACGTTAAGAATTGATTAGAAATCGATCAGAAACGAACTATGAAGTTGGATAGGCTGTTTAGGACACTCTGGACGGCTAGGGTTTGTAAATCTTCGAAGTCTCTCTCAAGTCTCCTATTTTTCCATGAATTATGTGGTATTTATAGGTTTTTAGTTTTCATTTGTACGACTGAACCATTGGCATGGTTCAGTCGTGCGACTGACTCATGCGGTTGATTCATACGCACGACTGAAGGTTCAGTCGTGCGACTGAATCAGTCTTATGTCTCAGTCATACGACTGATCGAGTCTCTTGGTTCAGTCATGCGACTGGTTCATAAGTATGATTCATTCATGCGTATGACCATAAGTATGGTCCATTAGCATGAATAATCACCCGACTAATTTGAACACATTTCTCAATCATTATTGACTTAGAATCATGTACAACAACCTCAAACCTATATATAATGTTCATATATATGAATTATACCAAATAAAATAATAATATAAAATATTCGAAGACAAATAAACATTAAAAGCATATTATATTTCATTAAGTAGTTACATTACACATATATAAGAAATGAAAGACTTTTACATTAAGAACATAAACTAGGAACATGATGTATCAACAAACTCCCCTTTGGACCTAGTTTATCCTATTTTCTAACATTCTTCACATGCTCTAGGACTTTTTTGTACTTCTCTTCTTTAGTGACTCCTGCATGTATCTCAAATACAAAGCAGACCCGTATAACATGTTGGAATTGTAGAGCTTGTACAATATCTTGCGTGTCATAGAACAGTGGCCACTTGTATAAAGTGTAGACATCTTCAGCAGACAAGTTGGTAAGCCAAATTGGGTCAAATACCCTGATAGTCTCTATCTTCCCTTTTCTGTTCAGAACTATGACCGCTTCCCCCATCCTCCAGTCATAATACCACCATTTGAAGTGTGGAGTGAAGTCCTGAGGCATCTCCCGTAAAGGAATCTTAGACATTGTGCGTGGGGGACTCTACTTCAACACCACCTTAGGTCTTCCGATATAGGATCAACTTCAGTCTTATGAATGAAGCGTTTAGGTTGTTGAGGCCTGAAGTTGACCCATCTGGTGTGGTATTCTTTCTTCAACGACTTCTCAAACCATCCCCACATCTTCCTCGGGTTAGCATACAAAAGGTCTAAACTGGCCAATCTGTTTAGCTCAAAACCAGGAAGAGTTTTCAGATCATGTAGATATCTGAAGTACTCAATCCCCTTCTCCCTTTCAACATCATATACATCCAAATCTTCAAAGTAGGCCCAATTGATGATCTTGCCTGACACTTTCTGATGTTTTTTGACTCTGTACAGTTTGGTGTAGGCATTCAGCTTTGGAGGTGCACGTTGGGCCTTCATCTCTGATAAACAAGCTGCACATTCAGCCTTCTTTATATCAACATTAGCATCTGTAGCTTGGGCTTTACTTTCATTCTTTGGTTTCTCTTTCTCTATCTCATCCAGCTTTACAAAAGTATCACTGCCAAAAGTTTCACCCAAGTCTGGGATAACGTTGCCCTCAGGGTCAGTGTACTATGGATAGTAGTCAGATGTGACATCTTCAATCTCAATCTCATCCACTCCTTGTAGCTCCTTATCACTCAAAACATCTACTTCAAGAGCATCTTTAACAAGCTCATCTGGATTCAATCTAAACATCTCAGCGAGCTGCTTGTCAGTCAAGTCATGAATGATTTCTCCTTCTTCTGGAGTGTAGCTCACTGACCTTCGCACAATCCTTTGCAAGTCAAGAATCATAGTTAGTTGAGTCTTGACTTGCTGAAGGGGGAGAACATCATAATCATTAGCCTGTGGAGCTTTGCCTTTGCCCTGATCATGTGTCTCCTCAGCTGGAGCTGCGGAGGACGCGACTCTTTTGGAGCGCCTCTCCGTTGCTGCTTGAGTTGAGGCTGATGCAGATGCATCACCTTCTTGATCATCATCATCATCCTTATCTTTTCCTTTTCCCTTTCCACTTGGTCCCGCTTCCTCATCATCATCATCTTCTTCTGATTCATCATCTGTAAGCTCATCATCATCTTCTTCTGATTCATCATCTGTCGTATCATCATCATCATCTCCACCATCATCTCCATCACCCGTAATCTTTAGGGGCTCACCCTTGGTTCCCTTCAACCTCAACATCAGTTGTTTGTTCTTCTTTTCCAACCCCTCTTTCCGCTTGACGGATGCCTTGACAAGCTCATTTTGAGCCGTCAGGGCATGGTGAGCTCGAACTAACGCTCTCTCATGAGCAGCGTTCTTCTCAGTAAGCTGAGCAATCTGCTTGCCTTGTGCGGTATTGACCACCATCAGCTGATTCATCTGGTTGGCTCTAAGATCATCTGTCGCTAGCAGCTTGAGCACCAGTCTATTTAGGCTCACCAACTGTTCCCCTAGCCCAATAGTGGGTAGAGTAGAGCCCTGTATAGGTGGGAATTGGGTCGATGTGCCAGCTTGGGAAGTAGTGGGTGTAGTGGTGAATGTGGTGTAGATGGGAGTAGGAAAGGAAGTGGATTGTGGTGGAACTGATTTGGGTATGGTGGGTGAGGTAGGTGTGAATGTATGAGTGGTGGTGGGAGTGTTAGTGGCAGTGTGGGTAACAGTGGTGGTGGTGTGAGGAACAATGGTGGTGGCAGTGGTGGTGGAAGAAGTGATCAAGGGGATCCTCTGTCTCTTACTCTTCTTGCCATAGGGATGGGCCATCCTCTTCTTCCTGGACCCCTTGGCTATAGGGGCTCCCCCTGAGCTGGTCGGGTGTGTATGTTGGATCTGTGACATCAGTATCACCACCCTTAGACCCAGTTTGGCGTCCACCAACCGCCTCTTTCCCTTTCTCGGTAGCCACAACCCGGCTACCAACTCTCCTAGTGAGAGGCTCATCATCAGACCCATCTTCTTCATCTAACAAGAAATCCTGGTGGAAAGCAGCCTGCTTAGATCCACCAGGTGCAACTGAAGTACTGTGCGAAGGTGGTGGAGATATAGTAGACGTGTCAGTGGCTTGTGATTGACTGGGGCCAGCATCTCCACCACGTTGACCATTATCAAGGTCGTCATCATCGTCGTCATCTTCTTCAGTGGGAACCACTATGGGCTCAACATCAGAATCACTGTCATCGTGACGCCACTTCTTGCGAGAGGGCGCCACGTAATCCTCATGGGCCAGATGGCCAAACAGTATCCTGACCGGGGGCTTCACCTGCTTGCCCTGGTACACCTTCATCCTCCCCAGTGTGGTGTCATCCATCATCTCTAATACAACAACATCGTCCTTCTCCTTAGGCAACAAAGGAAGCTTCTCATCAATGATCATCTGTAAGGACCTTGGATACATACAGAAGCCTTCCCTGCCCTTGGCCTCGATATTCTCTATTAAGTAAGAGAAGAGCATGCGAGAGAAACTGAATGGGTGGTTCAGTACCAGTGCAACGTATGCATTCTGGATTTGGTCCGACATGTCATCAAATCCTCCTCGCCTGGAGGCTATGCACTTGAGGATCACATGTGCCAAATACTTGAACTGGGGGCACATATTGCTCTTGTTCAGCACGCTGGCATTGATGTCTCTGGCGTACTTGATCCTCAGAAAGCAACCACGAACAGTCAGTGGATGCAGCTTGGTTGGATGGGCTCCGTCTTCCCCCAAATCCAAGAATCTCCTCAGGTCTTCTTCACGGATCTCAATGTCTTGTCCGAAGATAGAGCTCCGGATACAGTGAGGCTCAACCGACCTGTCCACTGTGGCACTTTCCCAGAAAGCCTGCTGAACAGATCTGTATGGTGTGCATGGAGTAGAAATGGCCTTATAGATCCTCGATCTACGCAGAAAGGCAATAATCCCGGTGAACTCAGAGGCGTTCCGAGAAGTAGCATCTAGATGAGCACAAATGTTGTGCTTAGTGCTCATAGTCCGTCTCTCAGCCATATTGCTACAACACAAGAAACATATACATTAGATTTGTGCATAAGAGATAACAGTTGAATTTTAGCTGATTTTGATCAACTGGTTCAATCGTGCGATTGAACCATACGACTGAGTTCAATCGTACGATTGAGCCTGTGACTGAGTTCAGTCGTACGATTGAGCTTGCGACTGAACTTAGTCGTATGCTATGCCATGTGGTTGAGTCAGTCGTGCGATTGAGTCACTGATTGATTAACTCGTGCGATTAAATCATGCGCCTGGCTCAATCGTGCGACTGAGGTTCATATGGCGTGTCTATTCGCATCTTGCTCTGTTCGACACCATAAAGTTGAATCTTTGTCAAAACGTTACTATACACTTCGTGTTTAGATTCATTAGGTTCGCAGGGACTCGAAATAGCACTTAGTGTTGTTTAAAACAACGTTTATGTCCATTTAAGTGGTCTATTTTAGAGTATTGTCCCGGTTATTGATTTTAAACATTATCGGTCATTGCGGGTTCGATTAATCCGATCTTTTGATTAGATTTCAGTTTCACAGTACCTGAAGATGAATAGAAATCGGTTAGGATGACAATCAGAGAGTAATCACAATAATCAAATTTTGGGCAGAGTGTATGTGTAATAGGCGGTTTTTGAGAGTTTTGAAGGGTGGTAAGGAATACGACCGACTGACCCCTCTATTTATACTGTTTTGAGTTTCAGTCGTGCGACTGGACCCATACACATGATTCATTCGTGCGACTGGGGTTCATTCGTGCGACTGACTCAGACTGCTTTATCCAGTCGTATGATTGGTTCATTCTTGTGATCCAATCGCATAGTTGACCCATACTCATGGTCCAATCGTGTGATTGGCTCATACTTATGGTCCAATCGTGCGATTGGCTCATACTTATGATTCAATCGTGCAATTGGCTCATACTTATGAGTTTGACCTCAAATATTTCCATACACTTAAAATCTAACTTTTCATTTATGACATTATGACCAATGATCATCTCAGACATGACCCTTTTAACAGCAAACTCATTTGATCACCTCAGACGTGATCCTTTAAATTTAAAACCGTCTGGTCACCTCAGACGTGACCCTTTTAATTTGTGATTCACAGAGTTCATCTAGTTATATAGTCCGACATTGACGCAAAGAAGATAACGAAAACAGAAAACAACTTGGATTAAAACAAAACAAGACATATTTTTGTCTTTTGGTTTGAGGTGGATTGAAACCTTTTAAAAATCATTTAACATATTTTGCCTCCTGAGCAGAACAGCTTCAAATTATTTTTATCATATCTGGAAAGATTCATATGGAATCATATAGGTATATCATAATCATTTGAAACCCTTTTATATGTACTTGAATACTAGATTCTTATTGGTCTGAGAGTCAGTAGCACTTGAAAAAAATCATACTAGAGCAATAAGGTGCACACAATGATTTTGACTGTCGAGAGTTGCAGCAGCGATGATTGTCAGTATATTTGTCCACTTAAATCCATACACAGATTTTTGACTCACATTGGTGATAAGTTAGGTTTTATTATTTCAACAAGCATTTGTGGATCCCACACTTATATGGTAATCAACATTCCTCAGGAGATTTTTAAGTGGTCTACGGGTATTTGACAAGAAGAAACTATTCTAAGAGCTTTCAAAGAGATGCCAAGCCTCAGGTCAGTGCCATCGCACAACAGAGAGGCGCAAACAACAATGAATTCTAGAATATTTGGGTTATGCTTATCCTCAAGTCAGTGCCATCGCACAGCAGAGAGGAACACAACCTATCTTCTTGTTAGAGCATTTTGTTCATTTTGCACATAACACACCAACAACATTAGTCATTAGCTTGATTGCGCTTAACATTTTTTCATGTGCTTTGCTCATATTTATGGTCATCCGCACACATTTATGGCGTTTATTTTGCTCGTCACACCTTATTGGAAATGCGTTGATTGTGTTAACCAGGGATAAGATGAAAACCCACAACAAGTTGAACAAATTATTTTTAATTTGATTCACCAATGAAGTCTACTCGTCTATTGTGTTGAATCTACCGACACATCATATAATGAACTAGCAACCCCTAGGCCTACTTTCTCTATGTTACCTCGGTAGCAGACTAGTTTACTATCATTTTTCCTTTATTTTGCTTAGACTTCTCAGACTTGTAATATGAATATAGCATTTTGTTCATTTAAATCCTTTTGATGTCCCAAACAATTAGTTCCCTGTGTACTATCATTTTCCATAATTTTTGAATCAATATCACAGATTTATTTTTTTGCTTTCAGCTTTTCTGCCCGCCCTTGTTTTTTAAGTAATTAAATACTTAAACCAAACTATTCTCCCCCTAAAATTCTAAAACCGAAAATAATTTTGTGTTTTTAGATTTTAAAAGACATGAAAATAAAATTAAAAAAAGGAAAATAAAACAAAAAAATAAGAAAATTTGTCGGACTAAGAACTCGATTCTTCTAGAATCACCTCTTTGCTTTTTCACGCCATTGACATTCTAAAGATAGAAAAACCCAGGTTTGTCAAAAGCTTTTGTGTAGAGGTCGGCGCGTTGAAAATCCGTATTAATTTAACAACATCGATTAATTGCTTTTCAAAACAGTCACGTATAAAGTGATATTTAATACCGATATGTTTAGTTTTTGGGTGTTGGACCGGATTTTTGGTGACAGCTATTGCAACAGAATTATCAACAAAGATAGGGGTGTTAGAAAATTTCAAACCGTAGTCCCGCATTTGCTGTTGAATCCAAATGATTTGTGAACAGCAACTTGCAGCAACAACATATTCATCTTCACATGTTGACAGAGCAACATATGTCTGCTTCTTACACTACCAGGTGACTAAGCGTCTTCCAAAGAACTGACATCCCGCTGATGTTGACTTGTAATTCATCTTGCAACCACCATAGTCCGAGTCACTATACGCTATAAGCTCAAAGTCATCATCATGATGATACCACAACCCGAGTGTTGGAGTACCCTTCAGATAACGAAAGATCCTTTTTACCCCAATTAGATGATTCACTTTTGGTTTAGCCTGATATCTGGAACAAAGACACGTAGCGTACATAATATCAAGACGAGAGGCTGTGAGGTACATCAAAGATCCGATCATTCCTCGGTACATAGTGGCATCTAACAGATCACCATTTTCGTCGGGTGCTACATCGTGGTTCGTGGCAAGTGGAGTCCCAGCAACTGTTACATTCTCCATGTTGAACTGACTAAGGATATCCCCTACATATTTGGATTGATGCAGGAAGATTCCATTTAGTGTCTGATCCACCTGTAACCCAAGAAAGAACTTCATCTCACCCATGGCACTCATCTCAAACTCAGCTTTCATCACTGATTTGAATTCTTTACCTAATGCTTCATTTTTGGAACCGAAGATTATGTCATCCACATATATCTGTACCAGTAGTAAATTATCATCTTTCTCTTTGATGAACAAAGTGCAGTCAATAACCCCTCTGCGAAAACCATGTTTCAGCAGATGAGTAGAGACTTTCTCATACCAGGCACGAGAGGCTTGATGAAGCCCATAAAGAGCCTTGTCCAGTTTATAAACTTTATCCCGATGACAAGGATCCTCAAATCCTTCGGGTTGACTGACGTACACTGTTTCAGGGATTTCACCATGAAGGAATGCACTTTTCACATCCAATTGATAAACTTTGATCTTCATGTAGGATGCATAGGCTAAGAAGATACGAATTGCTTCCATCCTTGCCACAGGTGCAAACACTTCATTGTAGTCAATGCCTTCGACTTGTCTAAACCCTTGAACAACAAGCCGAGCCTTGTTTCTAATTATAACCCCTTGGTCATCTTTCTTACACTTACGAACCCATTTAGTGCCAATCACCTTTGCCCCTTTTGGTCTGTCCACAAGAGTCCATACTCCTAACTTCTTGAACTGAAGGAGTTCTTCTTGCATAGCACTAACCCATGCCTCATCGTTTAAAGCTTCACTACATATTTTGGCTCAAATTGAGACACAAAACATCGATAATCTCCATCGTGTACATATCGTTTTTCCATGACTGCGGCATAATCAGTTGAGTATAGCTGATTTCATGTCTGAACTCCCAAAAGAATATCCCCGATGATGTTATCCGGGGGATGATGCACATTAACTCGAGTTCCGGGAGTGGAGGGAACAACTACCTCATTATCCAGATTTTGAATCCTAGGTTCAGTTTATGTGGTTGTTGGAGTATGGGGCCAGAAGTTCCAGAGGCATCAAGATCAGATGCTTGTGTACTTTCGGTAGTGGAAACCTGTTCCTCCTGGTCCACATTTGCAGTCTCAACTACTTCATCATCAGAGGAAGACTCACTTACTTCAAGCTCTCCCCCTAAAGGGCTAGAAGTATCGTCTAATGGAACCGATGATGTCGGGTCTAGTAGAGGAGTATTCAGAACATCGTACATCATTCGAGCAGGTAACTCATCATTAGGATGAGAAGGAGGTATATTGAAGGACTTGAAGAATCCATTATAGTCAAAGAAGAAGGAAGGTCCTTTGCCAGTAGGGGGTGGTGTATCTTTGGACATCAACATTGCACCACACTTCTACCTGACCCGTTGAGTTGTTATAAACTCTCTTGTCTGGTATACTATATCCGAGGAAGATACCTTCTTCTGCCTTCTCACAAAACTTCCCAGTCTGAGTTTTCTTTAACAGCATGCTTGGTGCTCCAAATGGTTCTAGATACTCCAAGTTGGGTTTATGTCGTTGGAGCAATTCATAACATGTTTTTCCATGACGTTTGACTACTAAGACTCGATTGAGAGTGTAGCATGCATTAACCACTGCCTCGTTCCAGAATTGAATGGGCAGCTTAGAGTCGACTAACATTGTCCTTGTTGTCTCTATCAAGCTTCGATTCTTTCTTTCAGCAACCCCATTCATCTGTGGAGTGTAAGACAAAGTAAATTGATGAACAATTCCTTTCTCTCGACAGAATGCCTCCATCCATAGATTCTTGAACTCTGTTCCGTTGTCTGATCGAATTTTTCTTACTTTTAGCTTGTAGAGTGATTCCAATGTAGTGACTAGATGCTTGAATGATTCAAATGTCTCTGACTTTGCTTTTAGAAACATCACCCAAGAGAATCTTGAGTAATCATCAGTTACTACAAAGCAGTACCAATCACCAGCAATGCTCTTTGTACTGACTGGGCCAAACAGATCCATGTGTAGAAGCTCGAGAGGAATGTCGATAGAATTGACTTTCTTTGCTTTGTGAGACTTCTTGGTCTATTTTCCTTTCTTACATGCTACGCAGAAATCTGGGAGTTGGAAATTCTTGACTGTAACTCCATTCATCAAATCATTCTGAACCAGATGATTCATCTTCCTGGGATTAATGTGTCCCATTCTCCTATGCCAGGAGTCTGAATCCTTCTCTGTTGCCTTTGACAAGAAGCACTGGGCAATAGACTCAGTTGTGGAGTCTTTTGATAGATCCAAGACATACAGATCGTTATATCTTGAAGCTGACATTAGAATTTTATCCTCATCGACAACATACTCGTTCTTCAACATGTAGCACTTCTTGTTGTCAAACAACTTTGAATCCCTTATCATAGATTTAGGAGAGAGAAAGCAAGTTGTTTTGCAGTTGTTGAACGTAGTTGACCTTGTCAAACTTCACTTTCTCATTTCCCACTTCGCCTTGAGCGGTGATGTAACCTCTTTTATTCCTAGCGAACGATACGTGTCCTACTTTAATTTGCTTGACGTTGAAAAGGAGAGACGAATTCCCAGTTATGTGCCTGGACGCCCCACAATCAATAATCCAGGTATTAGTGATAGCGCTGTAGCGGACACCCTGCACATACACAGGGATTGATTAGTTTAGGTTTGGGACCCAAGCCTTAACTGGCTTGGGTGTCCCAAAGGTATCACACATCATGAACTCAACCCACTGTCCTTCAGAGGATGATGGCACATCTTTCTTCTTCTTATTCTCACTATCAGACACATTACTTGTTTTGATCTTCCATAAACTAGTTTTATGTAAGGCCTGTTTGTGGTAAACAGACGACTGGCTTATGGTTTGAACTTTAGGTTCACTAATAATCTTAGGTGTATTAGGTGACACATTAGATCTTATTTCAGAAAATTTTGGTTTTTCATCAAAAAGTTCAATCCTCTTTTTAGGTGTCTGATAATAAGGACAATTAGGAGAGATATGTCCTCGTTTTCCACAACTGTAGCAGGATCTTCCTTCAACAGTTTGAAGAAAGTTGTGACGTGGGGTTGAGTTTGGTCGGGGTTTGAGATATGTCCGGTTGGGTTGTTTCTCTTCCTTTGTAGATGTTTCACCTTCTTTAACAAATTTAATGGTTTTAACATATTTGTTGATACATATGTACCTAGATCCTGATATGAATGTAATATGTCTTGATTGTCTTACACTTATGTAATGCTTGGGTTATTAATGAAATGAGAATGTTTGGTTGTGATTTATAATGTTTAATATTTCATTAATGAGTTGATATTGACTTGATTATATAGGTTTGTGATTGTTTGAATTGATACACATAATGTTATATTAATAAATTCATTCAAACTTGGTTAAGTGAAGTTCACATGCGTCCGGCTGGACCATGCGCCCCAACAGGGGTCATGCGTCCGAATGGCCATGCGACTAAGTGTCCATGCGCCTGAACAATTTCATGCGACTGACTTAGTCGCACGACTGAACACTCAATCGTGCGAATGGATCAACTGCATGGCTCAATCGCACGAATGAACTATGCTGATGGTTCAGTCGCCCGAATGAGCAACCCTAACCTATAAATACCACCTAATTCGTGGAAAAACGTAAGCATTCATTCCAGTTCGACTTCAGACGTACCCTAGCCATCCAGAAGCCTCTAAGTTCATACTCCAATTTCATAGAACGTTGTAGATCGATTCCTAATCGATTCTTGACGTTAGATTCAATACGTTATTGTTTCTACGTGCGTTCTCACTGATTGGATCGCCAATCAAATAGGATTCCGTACTATATGGTTTGGTTCACACGTTAATCAGTTGGTGTTTCGTTCAAATACCAGATCCTAACAAGTGGTATCAGAGCTTTGGCTCTTGATTACGTGTGATTCAATCGATTTTGATACAAAAGTTGTGTTTTTTCACTAAAAACGCAATCTTTTTGTGTCAAACGGTGTCTTGGACGTCCCCTGCTCATGAAGTTTTGGTTTCTACGGCATAAGGCGATTAGGGTTGATGAAAATTCGGGTTTTTACGGCCAAAACACGTTAAACCTATAAATTTTCGAAATACAGCAGCTTCAGTCGCATGATTGACCCAATCGCATGACTGGACTTCATTCGCATCCCTCAGACGTATGATTAGACTCAGTCGTATCTTCATCCGTACGACTAAGCAGACTGTATGCATTGTTCATCCGCATCAGTTCATTCGCACGACTGGACCAATCGCTTAGTTCAGCCGCACGATTGAACCAGTCGCATCATTCATTCGCATGGGTAGCCCAATCGCACAGCTCCATTCGCACTAGTGAAACAGATTGTTTAAGAGACTTAAATTTAATCGAGATGGTGGATCAGTTTTCAGCGTTTCAGCCGGGAATGACTCACGTATTCATAACTTATTGCTACTGGAGAGTGAGGTGGGGAATCACAATAAACCCCTGAAGCTTATAACATTAGATGAGTTTCCACACTGGAAACAACGTTTTGAGATCTACTTAAATTGAGTAGATCCAAATATGTGGGAAGCTATTGAGACGGGGTACAGTATGCCGTAGGAGCTGATGGGGTGAAACTTACTTTAGGAGGCATGACTGATGCACAGAAAGTCAAATATAATGCTGAAAAGAGAGTATATGCATTGCTTACTCAGTCTATCCCTAAGGATATTTTTCATCAATTCTCTGAGAATAAGCAAGCCAAGAAGTTATGGGATGAGCTAGAGAAAAGATATGACGGGAACGCTTCATTGAAGGCCATTAAAGCTAAGGAGTTGAAGAAAGAATTTGACAACTTCTCATCGATGGGAAATGAGAGTTTAGACAATGTCATTGATAGATTCTACCATTTGATGAGCGAGCTGCACACACATGGTGTCACAACTATCATGGAAGACAAAGTGTCGAATTTTGCAGACGGATTGCCAGAAAAATGGGTTTCTTTTGTGTCAAATCTGAGACAGAATGGAATGTTAGCAAAGTTGGACATCAATGATTTCATTCTAAAGCTGCGAGAAGAAGCACTAAGGATGAAGTACCGAGCTCAAAAGTCTTCGTATACTCAGAATCCCGCTTTGTACAATGCAACTCCACAAGTTAAGAAGTCTGGAGCACCTCTTCAGACCGCCTTTGTGTCAAGCTCATCTGGTCCTTCACAAGCCTCTCCTTCAGGATCAGAAACGTCAGGGTCTTATAGTACCCAATACACTGGATCTGAAGCAAATGCTACAAGACTGAAGACCGAGAATCTCAGAAACATGACGGTAGAAGTAGCAAGAGAGCACATGGATCTCTTAGCAGCAGTGGTCCATTCCTATGATGGACTTGTTGCTGGGAAAATTGGAAACTGCCATCTGGCAGACGAGGACTACGAGCAGGTAGATGAGACAGAACTGGAGAGGATGGATATCATGTGGGCCTTAGCAAGTGCTGTCCGGAGAGCTAAGAAGTTTGTGAAAAAGACCGGACAAAACTTGGTTGCTACTAACGACACTACTTTTGGATTTGACAAGAGCAAGGTGACCTGTTTCAACTGTGGAGAAAAGGGACACTTTAAACGAGAGTGTGTGAAGCCAAAGAAAGCTGGAAACGGGAATCCATTCTCGTCCTTCACTCGTCAAGACAAGCATGCTAGCAGTCCTACTTCATCAAGCAAGGATCCAAAAGCCTTGACTGCTCATGATGATGAAGGACAGGACTGGAGTTTTCGGTTTGTCTCTCCGGGAGAGTCCAATATTGCCAGTGTGGAGGATTTAGATGATGATTCCGCGAGTGAAGGAGATATTGCAGTAGAGATAGTGATGTCAAACAGTGAAGAGACTGCAACTGAGGTCAACTACAAGCCTGAAGAAGGGACATCTACAACAAAGACAGAATCACCAGAACCAGAAACATCAGATGCTGTGTTGATGGCTGATTCATCAGAACCTCCTCAGGTAAGTACTACTGACCAACTTTTCAAAAATCATGCTTGTTCTGATTGTAATAAATTTAGGGAAATCATAGATCTGAAATTTGCTAGGTTATTAGATCATAACGATAGCTTAGTAAAGGACTTGCAACTGTGCACTGAGGCAAATAGAGTTTTAAAACAAAATGAGCATAGTTACAAATAAAAGATAGACCTTTTGAATAAACAGCTTAGGGAAACAGAAGTAGTAGCCTTTAACCAAGCAAATGACATTAGGTACTATCTTAACTCCCTAGAAGACACTAAGAAACAAAAAGCAGTTTTAGAGGTAGAAGTCAATTCATTAAAGCAAAAACTGCACAGTTGTACAAGTTCATCTCATATTGTCCAACACTTAGTGAGAGAGCGTAACAATGGGGAGGGTTTGGGTTATAAAGTGGTTCCACCATTACCTGAGACCTTGATGAACACTAAGAGTAAACCAATAAATAACAATCCAATCAAGGATCATGTGGTGTCTACTCCTCTTGTAAGTGATCCAGATTCCACATGTACTTCAAATGAATCTGGAACAAAACAAAAGGAGGCCACTTCAAAGGCAAAAGGAAAAATGCCTTGTGTTAATCTGGAAAAAGAATTTGAAAAGGTTAATATAAAGTCAGGGTCAAACAAAGTCAAATCTGAACCTAAAAAGACTGTTAATGTTAACCTATCATGAGTTTCATATCAAAGTCCAGTTAACCAAAATGGAAAAGATGTTAAGAATGTTAAAACAATTAAGTTTGTTAAACAAGAGAAAACATCAAAAGAAGTAGAGTCAAAGCCCAAACATAATGATGTCACTAGGGTGTCACACACGTCTCCACATAGACAATTTAATCATAAAGTTGATAGCAGGTCATGCTACAACTGTGGAGATTGTGGACATATTGCGTCTTATTGTCCTTACTATCAGACACCTAGGAAGAAAATTGAACTTTAGGATTCAAAACCTAGATCTTCTAAGAGGAGTTCATTGACTCCACCTAGAAGAACTAGTGAACCCAAATTTCAACCCATTAGCCAGTTATCTGTTTATTAGAAACAGGCCTTACACAAATCTGGCTTATGGAAAGAAAAGTCATCCTCTGTGTCTGATAATGATGACAAGAAGTCACTTGAGATACCCTCACATTCTAAGGGTCAATGGGTTGAATTCATGATGTGTGATGCCTCTGGGAAACCCAAGCCAGTAAAGGCTTGGGTTCCTAACCTAAACTAATGCTTTTAATTGAATGTGCAAGGTGTTCGCTACAGTGCTGAAACCAACACGTGGATTGTAGATAGCGGAGCATCCATGCACATGACAGGAAACAGGGCACTCTTATCAAACGTCAAACAAATAAAAGGAGGGCATGTTTTTTTGCTGGTAACAAAGGAGGTTATATCATAGCTCAGGGAGAGGTTGGAAATCAGAAAGTTAAGTTTGATAAAGTGAACTACGTTCAACAACTTCAAAACAACTTACTTTCTGTTTCCCAAATATGTGACAAAGGATTTAAGGTCATATTTGACAACAAGAAGTGTTATGTCCTGAAGAAAGACTATGTGATTCCGAAGGACCAAGTTTTGATGACAGCTTGAAGATATAAAGACCTTTATGTTTTGGTCTCTCAACGACTTCTACAACGGATCATGAAGTTCAGTGTTTCTTATCAAAAGCTACTGAGAAGGACTCCATTTCCTGGCATAGGAGAATGAGACACATTAATAAACGCAAGATGAATCACTTGATCCAGAAGGATCTCGTGAGAGGAGTTAACGTCAAAAATTTCCAACTTCCAGATTTCTGTGTAGCGTGCAAGAAAGGCAAACAGACAAAGAAGGCTCATAAGGAAAAGAAAGTTCATTCTATCGAGCTTCCTCTTGAAATTCTTCACATGGATCTGTTTGGTCCAGTCAGTACAAAAAGCATTGCAGGTGACTTGTACTGTTATGTGGTTACTGATGACTACTCAAGATTCTCTTGGGTAGTGTTTTTGAAGTCCAAATCAGAAACATTTGAGTCTTTCAAGGAATTAGTAACCACACTGGAATCTCTCTACAAGCTGAAGGTAAGACAGGTACGCTCAGACAACGGGACCGAGTTCAAGAATCAATGGATGGAGGCTTACTGCAAGGAAAAGGAAATTATGCACCAGTTCACTTCTGCCTACACGCCTCAGATGAATGGCGTTGCTGAGAGAAAGAATCGCAGCCTGATAGAGACAGCACGGACAATGCTAGCAGACTCAAAACTGCCTATCCAATTCTGGAATGAGGCAGTGGCAAATGCATGCTACACATTAAATCGAGTGCTGGTAGTCAAGCGCCATGGCAAGACATGTTACGAGTTACTACAACGACGTAAACCTAATCTGGAGTATCTCGAACCATTTGGTGCGCCGTGCACACTTCTGAAGAAGACTCAAGAAGGAAAATTCAACGAGAAGGCTGATGAAGGTATCTTCCTAGGATACAACATACCGAACAAGCGAGTTTACAACCACTCAACGGGTTTAGTAGAAGTGTGGTGTAATATTGGTGTTCAGAGATACACCACACCACCTACTGGAAAAGGACCCGCTTACTTTTTCGACTATGATGGATTCTTCAAGTCCTTCAACATACCTATCTCCACTTTTGCCGAAGAGTTAGCTACAAGGATGATCTATGATATCTTGAATTCACCATCACTAGATTCAACATCATCGGGTTCACAGCGAGAATCATCTCACCACTCAGGGGGAGCACTCGAAGAAAGTGACTCCTCCTCAGAAGATGAAGCTGAAGAAAATAACCAGAACAATCAGGAGGGACAGGTTCCAATTCCTGCAAGTCTACAAGCATCTAATAGTGTCTCTTCGACTTCAGAACCTCAAACTCCTACTACCTCAGATACAGAACCAAATGTTCATAATCTTGACTCTGAGGTAGTTGTTCCTACCACTCCAGGATCACGTCTAAATGTCTATCATCCCCTAGACAATGTCATTGGGGATGTCAGATCAGGAGTGCAGACCAGAAATCAGCTGTACTCAGCTGATTATGCCTCGATAATGGAAAAAGGATACATACACGACGGTGTTTATCGTTGTTTTGTCTCGCAGGTTGAGCCAAAATACGTCAGTGAAGCACTGAATGATGAGGCATGGGTGAGTGCCATGCAAGAAGAACTTCTTCAGTTCAAGAAGTTAGGTGTATGGACTCTGGTAGATAGACCTAAAGGTGCTAAGGTCATTGGCACCAAATGGGTCTTGAAATTCAAGAAGGATGACCAAGGCATCATTATCAGGAACAAGGCTCGACTTGTAGTTCAGGGATTTCGACAAGTCGACGGCATTGATTACAATGAAGTGTTTGCACCCGTGGAAAGGATGGAAGCCATCCGCATCTTCCTTCCCTATGCATCGTATATGAAGATTAAAGTTTATAATTAGATGTGAAAAGTGCATTCCTTCATGGTGAAATCCGAGAGACACTGTATGTCAGTCAACCCGAGGGATTTGAAGATCCTTATCATCGGGACAGAGTTTACAAACTTGACAAGGCTTTATACGGGCTTCATCAAGCTCCAAGGGCCTGGTATGAGAAACTCTTGACTCATCTTGTGAAACACGGCTTTCCTAGGGGAGACATTGACTGCACACTGTTTATAAAAGAAAAAGATGGAGACTTACTGCTCGTACAGATCTATGTAGATGACATAATCTTCTGTTCAAAGAACGAAGAATTATGCAAAGAATTTGAAGCAGTAATGAAGGCGGAATTTGAGATGAGTGCCATCGGGGAGATGAAATTCTTTCTCGCGTTACAGGTGGATCAGACACCCAAAGGATTTTTCCTACATCAGACCAAGTATGTGGGAGACATTCTCAGTCGGTTTGACATGGAGAATGCTTCTGCAGCTGAGACTCCACTTGCTACAAACCATGATATAGCACCCGATGAAAATGAAGATCTGGTCGATGCAACCATGTACCGAGGAATGATTGGATCTCTCATGTACCTCACTGCCTCAAGACCTGACATCATGTATGCTACATGTCTATGTTCTAGATATCAGGCTAAGCCAAAGGTTAACCATCTGATTGGGGTCAAAAGGATATTTCGTTATCTGAAGGGCACACCCACACTTGGGTTGTGGTATCCTCATGATGATGATTTTGAGCTTACGGCGTATAGTGACTCGGATTACGGGGGCTGCAAGATGAATTATAAGTCTACATCAGCAGGGTGTCAATTCTTTGGGAGGAGATTAGTGACCTGGCAGTGTAAGAAGTAGCCCTCGGTTGCATTGTCAACCTGTGAAGCCGAATACGTTGCTGTTGCAAGTTGCTGTTCACAAATCATTTGGATTCAACAGCAAATGCGGGACTACGGTTTAAATTTCTCTTCTACTCCTATTTTTGTTGATAACTCTGCTGCAATTGCAGTAACTAAAAATCCAGTACAACATCCTAAGACCAAACACATCGGTATACAATATCATTTTATACGGGACTGTTTTGAAAAGAATTTAATCGATGTGGTAAAAATAAATACTGATTTTCAACGCGCTGACCTCTATACAAAAGCTTTTGACAAACCACGTTTTCTATATCTGTTAGAGGTCAACGACGTTAAAAAGAAAAGTGATGTCATTCCAGATGATGACCATGTGTAGTCCGATGCAGTTTAGTCTAATTTTTAAAATTTTCTTTTTATTTCCGTTATTTATTCTATTTTCTGTTTAAATTAAATACATGTTATTTAGCTGTCTATTAAAATCCTAAAAAATATAAATCGGTTACGATTTTTGAATTTTAGAGGGAGAATAGGTCAGCCAGTAACATTAAAAAAAACGAGGGAGAAGGAGAGGCTAGCTGATAGAAGGTAGATCGTATCTGTGATACCGATTCAAATACTTTGGAAAATGATAGTACACAGGAACAAATCAAGTGGGACTTTAAAAAATTTAATTTAGACAAGATGCAAAATTCAAAGTATAATTCTGTGTAGTCTGAGCAATATAAAAGGAAATATGATAGAAAAACTGGTAACTACTAAGGTAACACAACGAAAGTAGACCTAGAGGTTGCTAGACCACATATGATATGTCGGTAGATTCAACACAATAGATGATTAGACCTGAGTGGTGATCTCAAGATCAAACTAAGTTGTTCAACTGACTGTGGGCTCCCATCTTATCACTGGTTAACACAATCAACAATATTCCAATAAGGGGTAACGAGCAAATAAACGCCACAAATGTGAGCGGATGACCATAAATAGAGCAAAGCACGAAAAAAAATGAAAAGCAAATGCTATCAAGCTAATAACTTATGTTGTTGGTGCGTTATGTGCAAAACAAAAATAAAGATGCTCTAACAAGAAGATATGTTGTGTGCCTCTCTGCTGTGCGATGGCACTGACCCGAGGATAAGCATAACCTAGATATTCTAGAATTTATTGTTGTTTGCCGCCTCTCTGCTGTGCGATGGCACTGACCTGTGGATTGGCTTCTCTTTGAAAGCTCTAAGAATAGTCTCTTCTTGTCAAAATTACCCGTAGACCGCTCAAAAGCTCCTGAGGAATGTTGATTACCACATAAGCTTGGGATCCACAAATGTTGGTTGAAATAATTAAACTTTAAACTGTCACCAATCCGTGTCAGTAGTTTGTGTATGGATTTAAGAGGACAAATATACTGACAATCACCGTGGCTACAATTCTTGAAAGTCCAAATCGATGTGGGAATCTAATAGTACCAGTATGATTTCCTAAATTTGTTAAAGACTCTGGATGAACACCAAGAAGTGAGCATCAAAAGGTTTTGATAACATGTCCCAAATGATTTGACTTGCCTGTATCATTCCAAAATTGAATTGGTCCAGTTATGGTCAAACTAAATTGAAGCTGCCTATTCCGGAACCGAATCCAGTAGATTTCTATCTTAGGATTTACACCTGACAAAAAGTCAAAAAAAAAGTCTAATTTTTGTACTTCAGTTTAATTTTCTATTTATTTAGTCAATTTAGTAGGGAATAAACCACCTAAAATGGTCATGTCTGAGGTGACCACATGTGTTTTCAAAAGATAAATGGGTCAAGTCTGAGGTGACAAAGTGTTTAAAAGGATCACGTCTGAGGTGATCAAAAGCTTGTTAAGTTAAAATGATCATGTCTGAGATGATCAAATGTTCATAATGTTATTTCAACAGTTAAAAAGGGTTTAAATGTTAAATGGTCATAATGGCAGAAAATTTCATAAGTATGGCCCAGTCGCACGAATGGACCATGAGTATGGACCAATCGTACGAATGGACCATACTCATGCCTTTTACAGCCGAATGGACATGAGTATGGGCCATTCAACCGAATGGCTTATACGAATGAACCAGACGGACGATTGAGAACGCGCGAATGAACAAGTCGCACGACTGACCTCTAGTCGGACGACTTAAGGGGGGCGACTGAACCAATCGCACGACTGAGGCCCATTTGCCCGAATGAAATGAGCGTATGAGCCCAGTCGTATGATTGAATTCAGGTTTAGTATAAATAGAGGGGGAGTCGGTCGCAGAGACTCATCACTCCCAAATTTGCCCTAATTCGCACGACTTAGCGTTACTCTGCCCAATTTTCGTTTGATCACTAAAAATCCTTGATTGTTGTGTACTGACTCTTTGCACTGATTCTATAGGTATATTGCGGTGCAAATCCATCGGTATTTCATTCAATTTGAGACCTAATCTGGAAAATCGGACCCATTCGAAAAACCGAAACATGTTTGGACTAATCACCTAACGAAACTAAGTAAACTAATCAAATCAAAGTTGTTAGGTGATAAATTAAAGGATTGCGAGTCCAATGAACCAGAACACGACGTCTAAACTTAAAAAAATTGGTCAAAATTGAATTTGAATTGAACAGTCAGAAAGTCATGCGAATGGACAGGTTGATGAACTTCAGTCGCACGACTGAGGTGTGCGAATAGCTAAACCGCACGACTGAACCATGCGTATGTGTTCAGTCGCACGACTGGTGTAAACGCATGAGTTTACGTACGTATGAGTCTAGTCGCACACTCAGTCGTACGTATGAGGTCATTCGCATGACTGGATCTCAGTCGCACTGCGCACGATTTGATCTCAGTCGCACAGCCTCATTCGCATGACTTTAAAGAATATTTTCAAGTCCAAGTGATTCAAGATATTTTTAGCCAACGGATACTAATGTTTATATTCATTGTGTAACAGATGGCGAGTCGCTGGACCATGAGTACTAAGCACAACATTTGTGCTCATCTGGATCTGACATCAAGAAATGCTTCAGACTTTTCTGGCATTATCACATTTCTGAGGAGATCGAGGATTGCTCATGCTATATCTGCTCCATGTACATCGTATCGCTCTATTCAGCAGGCCTTCTGGGAAGATGCAGTCGTTGACAGATCTTCTGAGCCTCATTGTATCAGGATTACTATTTTTGGAGAGGCCATTGAGATCACGGAGGAGGATCTCAGGATTGTGCTGCAGTTTGGGGACGATGCTAACTGTCCCACTAGACTACACCCCCTTACTTTCAGAGGATGTTTCCTACGAGCTAAGTACTCTGGGGACATCAACGCAGGGGTGGTCAACAAGAGCAACCTGTGTCCCCAGCTCAAGTACCTCGCTCATGTGTTGCTGAAGTGCATAGCGTCTAGGAAGGGAGGATTTGATGAGCTATCGGGTCAGATCCAGAACGCATATGTAACGTTGGTGCTAAACCATCCGTTCAGCTTCTCCAGGATGATCTTCACCTACTTGGTGGAGAACATTGAGGGGGAAGGGAAGGAGGGCTTCTGCATGTACCCTCGATTCATGCAGATGATTATTGACCAGAAGCTCCCTTCCTTGCTGAAGGAGAAGGAAGATGCCGTGGTGCTTGAGGTGATGGATGATACCACCTTAGGCAGGATGAAGGTGTACAGGGGGAAGCAGGTGAAACCCCCTGTCAGGCGACTATTTGGGCATCTGGCCCGTGAGGATTATGTGGCGCCAGCTCGGAAGAAGTGGCGCCACGATGATAGTGACTCAGACGTTGAGCAGATTGCTCTACCCTCCGATGACTCCGACGACGATGATCATGATGCTGATCAGGGAGGGGATGTTCAGGGTGGCCCCGAATCAGCTCCTATTCACACTGACTTCCAAATGGAAGAGGAGGAGGAGTCAGATGAAGAACCTCTGGTACGAACGGTGGGCATCAAGGTGGTTGCCACTGAGAGAGGTATTAGGGCGGTTGGTGGACGCCATGGGGAGTCCAGGGATACTGCAGTTGCTGATACAGATCCATCATATACTCCGGACCCACCCAGCAGCCAAGGGGGAGCATCCTTCTCAAAAGGAACTAGGAAAAAGAGGATGGCTTAGCCTCATGGAATGAAGAGCAAGAGAAGAAGGTTTACCTTGATCACCACCACAGCCACCACCACAGCTCCTACCACCACTACCACACCCTCTACCACTGTCACCACACCACCCACCACTACATATATCCCATCTACCATCATATCTACCACACCCAATCCACCACCACTATCATCTAGACCTAACCCAATCTTCACCACTGCCACCACCACCACCGCTAGCCACCAAGCCGGGCCATCATCACATCCCACCCATCGATCTGGATCACCTTTACCTCCCAGTGGGGTAGAGGAACAGCTCTCAGCACTGAACCGTATGGTGCTGAGGCTGCTGGCAGCCGATGACGAGAAGACAGCTCAGATTCGTCAGTTGATAGATCTTACAGCTGCACAATCTCAGCAGATTTCTCAGCAGGCTCAGCTGATTGAGCAGCAGGCACAGCAAATGGCTGCTAAGAGCTAAGAGATTGCACAACTCCAGGAGCATAAAGTGATATCAGCAAAGAAGATTGAGGAGTTGGAGGATGCCAAAAAGACTATCATGCTCAAGCTCAAAGGAACTAAAGATGAGCCTCTGAAGATAAAGGAAAGAGATCGTGATGACAATGATGAGGATGAGGATGAAGATGAAGATAGTGAAGATGATGAAGCGAATGATGAAGAAAAGACAGAGGAAAGGCAGAATGATGATGATGATGAAGGAGGAGATGCAGCTGCATCTGCCTCAGCTCAGGGTCAAGAAAGACGTTCGAAGAGAAATCAAGACCAACGAGCTTCTTTTTCTGCCTCACCTACTGATGAGCCAGCTATTCAGGACAAAAGTAATGATTAGACGTTTATGTATTTGATAACTTTTGTACTTGAATCATGTATTAAACTTATGTACATAATGTTTATATAATGTTAATGTATTTCTGTTTTGAGTATTAACTAATGTTTGATGTGTTACATGTTTAAATCAAGCAGATCCAAACTTTCAAAGGGACGAATATGATGTTGCTCCCCTTCAGCAGGTCAAGACTCAACTGACTATGATTCTTGATCTGCAAGGGATCGTCAGCAGATCAATGAGTTATACCCCTGAAGAGGGGGAAATAATTCATGATCTTACAAATGAGCAACTGCCTGAAATGTTCAAGTTGAATCCTGATGAGATTATCAAGGATGCTCCAACTTTTGAGTCAACCAATGACGAAGAACTGAACGACATTGATGAGATAGAAATAGAGGATGTCACTGCAGAACATTATCCTGAGTACGCTGACAACGAGGGAAATATGATTCCCAATCTGGGGGAATCCCTAGTCAGTGATACATTCGAGATATTGGATCAGATGGAGCAGGAGTCTGAGAAGATTGAAGAACAAGCCCAAGCCTCAAATGCTGATGTTGATATAAGAAAGGCTGAATGGGCTGCATGTTTCGAGGAAATCCGAGCCCAATGCGCTGCTCCTAAACAGAATGTCTACACCAAGCTCTACAAAGTGAAGAAACATCACAAGGTGTCAGGCAAAATTATTGCGTGGGCATATTTTGAGGATCTTTACGTTTATGCCATAAAGAGGGAGAAGGGCATTGAGTACTTTAGATTCCCATATGATCTAAAGACTCTACCTGGTTTTGAGCTCAACCAGCTGGCTAAATTGAAGCTACTATATGTTGATCCGAGGAAAATGTCAGGCTGGTTTAAGGCTGCCCTGAAGAAAGAGTACCACACCAGGTGGGTCAATTTCAAACCTCAACAACCTACGAGGTATATCAGACGTTCTGAAGTTGATCCCATAACTGGTATGCCCAAGATAGTGCTGAAGTGGAGTCCCCCAAGAACAATGTCAAGAATCCCTCTCAGGGAAATCCCACAGGACTTCACTCCACACTTTAAATGGTGGTACTATGATTGGAGAACAGGGGAAGCGGTCATAGTTCTGAAAAAAGAGGGAAAAATGGATACCATCAGGGTGTTTGACCCGATATGGCTCACTAACTTGTCTGCTGATGATGTATACACATTATACAAGTGGCCACTTTTCTATGACACTCAAGATATTGTACAAGCCCTCCAATTCCAATATGTGATACGACTCTGCTTTGCGTTTGAGATACACGCAGGAGTCACAAGAGAAGAGAAGTACAAGAAGTATGAAGAGGTGATGCAGAAGGTAAGACATTAGATAGATCTAGGTCAAGGGGGAGTTTGTTGATACATATGTACCTAGATCCTGATATGAATGTAATATGTCTTGATTGTCTTACACTTATGTAATGCTTGGGTTATTAATGAAATGAGAATGTTTGGTTGTGATTTATAATGTTTAATATTTCATTAATGAGTTGATATTGACTTGATTATATAGGTTTGTGATTGTTTGAATTGATACACATAATGTTATATTAATAAATTCATTCAAACTTGGTTAAGTGAAGTTCACATGCGTCCGACTGGACCATGCGCCCCAACAGTGGTCATGCGTCCGAATGGCCATGCGACTGAATGTCCATGCGCCTAAACAGTCCATGCGCCTGAACAACTTCATGCGATTGACTCAGTCGCACGACTGAACACTCAGTTGTGCGAATGGATCAACCGCATGGCTCAATCGCACGAATGAACCATGCTGATGGTTCAGTCGCCCGAATAAGCAACCCTAACCTATAAATACCACCTAATTCGTGGAAAAACGTAAGCATTCATTCCAATTCGACTCCAGACGTACCCTAGCCGTCCAGAAGCCTCTAAGTTCATACTCCAAGTTCATAGAACGCTGTAGATCGATTCCTAATCGATTCTTGACGTTAGATTCAATACGTTATTGTTTCTACATGCGTTCTCACTGATTGGATCACCAATCAAATAGGATTATGCACTATTTGGTTTGGTTCACACGTTAATCAGTTGGTGTTTCGTTCAAATACCAGATCCTAACAATTTTGAACATCTTTCACTTTCATATTATTAGGATGTTTATGATTAACACGTTTAAGGTTCATTGGATTAGATCTTTTAGGTTCTAAAATAGACGTTTGTGAACCTGACTCTAATTTAACCTTTTCAATTTTATTACCTAAATCCTCAACAGGTATCTTATCTTTCGATCCCAAAGTAGAATCCTTCTGTTTAGTGACAGATTTCACAGGTTTACCCATAGAATCTAGATCACTGACCAGAGGAGTAGACACCACATGATCCTTTACTAGGTTATTATTAATTGGTCTACATTTAGTGTTCAAAAGGATTTCATGTGGTGGAGGTACTACCTTATAACCCAGACCTTCCCCTATATTCCGTTCTTTCACTAGGTTCTGAACAATGTGAGAAAAACTTGCCAAACTGTGCAGTTTTTGTTTTAATGAATCAACTTCGACTTGCAAAACTGCTTTTTCCTTCTTAGTTTCCTCCAAAGAATTTAAATAGAACTTGATATCATTTGATTGATTTAAGGCAACAACCTCGGTTTCCCTTAGTTGTTTCCCGAACAATTCTATCTTTTCTTTGAAGATGCACTCATGTTGTTTTAAAACACGATTTGCTTCTGTGCAGAATTGTAAATCATTTACAAGATTATCATTATGTTCTAATAACCTAGCAAATTTTAAATCAATGCTTTCCCTAAATTTATTACATTCAGTACATGCATGTTTTTCAAATAATTCGTCTTTAAAACATACCTGTGTAGAACTAGACGAATCAGCCATCAAAGCAGTGTCAGACTCTTCAGTGACTGGAGATTCTGAGTTTGTAGCACTAAGCTCTTCTTCAACCAGATGATCAACGACATCTATAGCTTCTTCGACATATGAAAGTGTATGCTCAGCTATGATGTCTCCTTCACTTGCAGATCCATCATCCAGTGTATCAACTAAAGCAATATTTGATTCACCCTGAGAAACGAATCGGAAGGACTAGTCTTGTCCTATATCACCTTGAGCAACCAAAGCCTTAGACTCTTGACTTGAAGATGAAGCTCCAATCTTATCCTTATCTATCGGTTGAATGTAGGAAAAGGATTTCCATTTCTAGTTTTTTTTGGCTTTACGCACTCATGTTTGAAGTGCCCCTTTTCACCACAATTGAAACACGTGACTTTGGTTTTGTCAAATCCAAAATTCGTATCTTTAGTGTCAATCAAATTTTTCCCCCGTCTTTTTAACAAACTTCTTGGCTCTTCTAACAGCACTAGCCAAGGCCCACATAATATCCATGCGTTCTAGCTCAGTTTCATCAACTTGCTCGTAGTCTCGTCAGCAAGATGACAGTTTCCAATCTTACCATCAACTAATCCATCATAAGATTGAACAACAGCAGCTAGAAGGTCCATGTGCTCTTTAGAAACTTCCACGGTGACATTTCCGAGATTCTTGGTCTTCAACTTTGTAGTATTTGCCTCAGGAACTATGTATTGGGTTCCAGATGACCCTAACGTTACGGATCCTGATGCATTGCTTTGGGAAGGAGCAGAAGAGCTAGACACAAACGCCGTTTGTAGTGGTGCACCTGAAGCAGTCGGAGTTGGAACTGAGTTGTATAGTGCATGAAATTGAACATAGGATCCTTTTGTTGACTTGTATTTCATACGTAGTTCTTCCTCCCTTAACTTCAAAATGAAATCATTTATGTCTAAAGTAGCAAGAGTGTCGTTTTGTCTCAGATTAGACACAAATGGATCCTATTTATCTGGCAGACCATCAGCAAAACTAGAGACTTTATCTTCCATGGATGTGGTCACGCCATTAGTGTGCAACTCACTCATCAGATGATAGAATCGATCAATGATATCATCCAAGCTCTCATTCCCAATTGGAGAGAAATTGTCAAATTCCTTCTTAAGAGCTTTTGCCTTCAGTGCTTTCAGCGCTGTATTTCCTTCGTATCTATTTTCCAAGGCATCTTATAATTTCTTAGACTGCTTATTCTTAGAGAACTGATAAAATATGTCCTTAGGTATAGACTGAGTCAACAAGGCATATGCTTTCTTTTCAACATTATGCAGAGTCTTCTGGGATTCACTCATTCCTCCCAAAGTCAATTTAAATCCATTTGCACTGACTGGTACCGTGTAACCAGTCTCAATGGATTTCCAAAGGTTTGGGTCAACTCCATTCAAGTATATTTCAAACTGCTGTTTCCACTGAGGGTATTCATCCAAAGTTAACAGATTTGGCGGTTTGTTGTGGTTTCCAATCTTATTCTCCAGAAATAGAAGGTTCTGGATACGTGAGTCCTTTCCAGTAGTGAATGCAGTAAACTGGTCTTCCATTGCTATGGACTTGGTAAACTTAGAACATGACAGATTCACTCGTGCGAATGAGCTATGGGAATGGGTCACTCATGCGAATGAATGATACGAATGAATTCAATCGGGCGATTGGATTCAGTCATGCGAATGAGCAGGGCGATTGTAATCAACCGACTGGAGTTGCTTAACTGTGCGAATGAGAGATACGACTGAGTTCAATCGTATGAATGAGAGTATACGAATGGGTTCACTCGTACGAATGGTCCAATCGTGCGACTGAAGGCTGATGTGTTTGAAAAATCGAATAATTTGAACACTTTGACACAAAATACTGATTTTCCAGAAACCATAATCTGCCGTTTGATGAACAATCGAAACTTTAACACATGCAAACGTCAAAAACACTTTTTTGAAGCAAACGGTGACTCTTTTGATTGAAAACGTTTGTTTTAACACCAAAACCAATTGAATCCACACAAAATCACGAGCCAAAGCTCTGATACCACTTGTTAGGACCGTTTTCGTACGGAGTACTAACGGATTCTGCGTGAGACCAGATCAAATAATGCTGAATCCTATTTGATTGGCGATCCAATCTGTGAGAACGACAACCTGATCGACCTAACGATGAAACAAACGTTAAGAATTGATTAGAAATCGATCAGTAACGAACTATGAAGTTGGATTGGCTGTTTAGGACGCCCTGGATGGCTAGGGTTTGTAAATCTTCGAAGTCTCTCTCAAGTCTCCCATTTTTCCACGAATTATGTGGTATTTATAGGTTTTTAGTTTTCATTCGTACAACTAATCCATTGGCATGGTTCAGTCGTGCGACTGACTCATGCAATTGATTCATACGCACGACTGAAGGTTCAGTCGTGCGACTGAATCAGTCTTATGTCTCAGTCATATGACTGATCCAGTCTCCTGGTTCAGTCGTGCGACTGGTTCATAAGTATGATTCATTCATGCGTATGACCCATAAGTATGGTCCATTAGCATGAATAATTACCCGACTAAGTTGAACACATTTCTCAATCATTATTGACTTAGAATCATGTACAACAACCTCAAACCTATATATAATATTCATATATATGAATTATACCAAATACAATAATAATATGAAATATTCAAAGACAAATAAACATCAAAAGCATATTATATTTCATTAAGTAGTTACATTACACATGTGTAAGAAATGGAAGACTTTTACATTAAGAACATAAACTAGGAACATGATGTATCAACACATCCTAATATATTACAATAAGGATAAAAGTACATAAAGTAGAAAGGTCAGACTCAAGACCTCAATATACAATTACCAAAAGCATGGTCCTTTTCACCAACTCATGTAAGTTGGTGATTGAACAGAGTTGTAGTGGAAAAGTGGTTCAGCTTTATGGTAAAGCACTTCAGATAAAAGCATGTATCTAAAAGTCTTTGGAAGAAATTTGTCTTCACTCTTTGGCTTCGGAAGACTTTGTCTTTGAAGCTTCGGAAGACTTCACTTTTGGCTTCGGAAGATGTTGGTCTTGACTTCGGAAGATTTTACACTTAGAATATTTCTAGTGCAAGGTGTAAAAGTTCCGAAGCATTTCTACTTTTTTTCTTCAGTGCATGCATGCAGAGAGACTTTGGATGTTTTGGCTGCATCAGACTTTTAGGAATCCTTACAAACTCCCCTTAGGCTGATGCTACCAAAATATTTGAAGATCTTCAGCTTTTGACAGTCCTCATTATGATGATGACCATGCCCTTCTTCATTAGATGGTCAGGATCACTCAGACTCTCATAGTATCTTCTCATCTCAAAGAGATCATACAGAGGTAGGTTGAATAGGTCTTGCCATATGTAGACATCTTCACCACCTTGATCTCTGATCACATGCCATCTCTCTGGATTAGTTGTGAAGGTCCAGGATAAGATGGGTCTCTCAGATGCAATATGAGCCACTTGAATTGGAGTTGATTGGGCTGCCTCTTCATGCACTTCCTCAGGTTGATTTGACTCAGCCTGAGGTATTGAGGTGATGATTCAGACTTCTTCTTCTTCTTTGACTTTGGTTTAGAATCCATCCTCTTCTTCCTCTTTTAGGACTTTAACTGAGAAGACTAGTCTGCAGCACCTTGTTTATCAATCTTGTCTTGCTCAGTTGGGTGTTCCTCCCTTACAGGTTTAGAAGGAGAGGGAGTTTGACCCTGTTGTGGATCAGAAGATGAAGCTTGCTGAGACTCAGCAGGAGGTCCAGGTTGTGTTGTCTCAGGTTGCTCAACCTTAACCTCCACTTTAGGAGGAGCTTGACTTGGAGGAGAGTGTAGGTCAATTAGCTCTCCACTTTTGATCTTCTGCTTGATTACCCTGATGTGCTTATCTATTAAGGATAGAGACATAGGGTCAAGTCTCCTTCCGGAGAATCCATACAGTTGCAAGAATCTCATCATCCTTTGTCTGTCAGCAGTCATCTTAATACTCTTTTGGATGATTGCTTTTGACTTTAGTCTCTTCCCTCATCTTTCTCTTTGTTTTCTTTTTGGTCTTTGAGTACTTGAAGTTCAAGCTGTTTGAGATACTCAAACTCAATGTACTCAAAGGATAAGGGAAGAAGTGCAGATGCCTGGTAGAGACCTGTGGCACTCAGGTAGTTGATCATATTTGGCCTATCTATTGCTTTGTCTACCTGAGGTTCTTGTATAGCTGCCACAGTCTCTTGCACAGGGCTTTCTTGAACTGGGGAGAGAGTGGGAACATGCTTGTATAATATTTTCTATCTTTTATCCTCTTTGATTTGGAGAAGCAGCCTTGCATCCTCTGCTTCCTTCATCTCTCTTGACACTTTCATGTCAGCCAGTTCATTAAGTTTCTCTAAGGGAAGAGATATAATATCATCAATGTCATAGTTCCTAGTCTGCAGTTAAGTAATCCTGACTTCCCTCAACTCATCATCTTGAGTGTTTGGTCTGGGGGCAGCCTTGATTGCAGCTTGCATGAAGCCTGAAGACCCAGAGGAATTTCTCCCCTTAGCTTCCTCTTTATCTCTCTCTCCTCCTCCTCAATCTCCTCAGGAGTTAAAATCCTTTTCCCTTTGTCACCCACAGACCTTTGTGACCCAGGGTGGAGAGAGCTTTGGCTTTCATTGCTTGGTGTAGCTTCCAAGCTCTGGCCAGAGAGAGGTTGTGATACACCTTCACCAGTAGGTGTCTCACTGAGGGAATGAATTTCTGATGTAGTTATTGGTGTGACAGGGCTCTTAGGCTCTATCACTAGGCTTTCAGTCAACGTTTTCCCTTTGAAGTTAATCTTAGGGTCTGCCTCAACATCCAGTTGACCAATGACATTACCTAATTGCCTTTGTCTCCTTCTTAGACTGAACTCTTCAGTAATTCTGTCTTGAATCCTTCATGCCAGCCTGCCAGCTTTTCTAGATTGACTTGGATTGACAAATGGCATGTTGATCATGTCAAGACCTTCATAGTAGTTCACGGTCTGAAAGTTGAATACCTCTTGTTTCCCTTGAACTCTTTGAAGAATGAGGGCTCTTCTATCAGCATCATACCTCCACCCAATAATGTAAGTTGAAGTTCCTTGGGGTGGGGATGGTATAGCCCTTGGAATGCCTTCCTCAAAGAGAATCTGAATGAAAGAGTCTATAGAGTCCAGATCAATGTGAACTTGAGGAAGTTGCTGAGTATGTACAATTGCAAGTGAGGATGGTGAGTGCTCAATGTCCATACTCCGTAAAGAATTGGTTCTGTGATTGTAATGACTTTCTCCCCCTTTTTGGTAGCATCACCCTCTTGCATAGGTGAGCTAGGAGTTAGGTCAATCACATTCACAGGTTCTTGTGTTCCTGGTTGAGCTCTCCTTAAAGGTCTCCCAGCTAGTTTTTCCCTGAGATAAGATATCTCAAGTTGCAGATCATTGACCCTGTATGCAGGGTAGTCACCTGAGATTCAAGGTGACTAACCTTAGAGACTAAATAGGTGCATGTTTTTGATAGTTTTTGCACCTTTAGTCTCAAGTTCCCCTCATCTTCATCAGAAGACTCATTGGGGGATGAGAGAGTTGAACCAAAATCCTCTCTCTCACCACCAGCTTCAGGTTCTTGGCTTCTAGATTTCCTTTGCTCACTGACAGCCACAAATGAAGTGTCAATGGGCTGAGTTGCCATGGTTGAGGTCTTAATGATGTAGTCACTTGCAGAAGTGAGAGACTCTTCCATATGGATTTCCTGAACAGAATCAGGTTGATCCACCTCTGTAATGGGTGACTGATGTGGGCTAGACATAGGGGACTCAGGAGCACTCATCTCTCTTTGAGTGGGGGAGGAGTAGAGTGGCTCATGGTACTCACTGAAACCTAAGTCTTCATCAGTATAGAATTCAAGGTTAGGAATGGGTTGATTTAAGCCTAAAGGTTGGGGATGGTAACTGTCCCTTGAGAGTTGTTCACATGAGTGTTGAGACTCAGAGTGAAGGCTTAAGGCAGTTGGGCTTGTGAGCTCATCAGGCTGAGCATGAGGAACCTCAGCACTGATTTTTGAAGAGATGGGAGTGGTTTGCTCCTCAGGGGAAGTGGGAGCTCTAGTTTCCACTTCCTCCTGTATGGGTGAGTGTATGAGGGCCTGCACAAACTCAATAGCTTGAGCAGGGGTTCAGTTGGATTTTCTTTGATAGGTGAGGATGATTTGTGGTCTTTTTGGTGGTTGGGAGGTAGAAGGTGTGGGTTCAACACTAGCTTGTGTTGCTAGGTTGTCATCTTGAGCAATGAGCTCTAACATTTTTAGGAAAAGGGTTGTTTCTACCCCTGAAAAGCCTAAAGTTGGCTTCTTTATTATTTTAAAGATGTCGGGCTTCATCTGTCCCAATTTAAGAATATTACCTGTTTCCCTCAATTGTGAGCCCAGTTCACAGTTGAGAATGTATTAAACATATCTAGAAAACATGTAATTCTCTAAGGAGTCCAAGTTAGCAAGCAAATTTGTGTAAACAAACTGAGAGTGCCTCAACTTGACCCCTTGAACCATTCCATGCACTATGAAAGAGAGATCCTCAAGAATCTGGTCCCACCCTCCATGCTTGTTTGACAAGCTGTGGATAACCACATGAAGTAGGTATTTCCACTGGGATGAGACCTTCCCTTTCCTGAAGGTCTTTACAGAGAAATCTCCCTCATAGCCCATCTGCTCAAAAGAATGATTTACAGCTTCCTTTGGGAAGGACAACTCACCTTCTTCATCTTCCAGCTGAAGATGAGTGTTGATGATGGCCAGAGTGATGAAGATTGTCCTCCCCTGCACTGTGGCAGACAGTGCCTTCTCCCTATCCATGATGACCTCTTGACAGGTCTTCCAAAATTCAAGCAGATGATCCTCATAGAGAGTAGGATCAATGGTTAGGGAGGTGAAGTAGTTGGATAAAGCCAGAAAACAGCAAACCTCTGAGAAACTATAATCTTTCTCAGAGTTCAACAGAGCAACCTGGTTATGTTGCCTGTGAAGTTGCATGGAGAAATCATGGTTGTTTATGTGGTTTAGATTGGCCATTTTGAGAAGCTTAAAGGTGAAGGAAGGTGAAGAAAAAAGGCGGTTTGGGAGAATTTAGGTTTAAAGAATAGTGTAGTTGAAGAAGATTGTGAAAAAGGGGGGAACCGTTAGGTATTTATGTGAAAAGGATTTGAGACAAAGTTAATGAAAGAGGATAAACTTTGAAATCCGGATGTCGGTCCCACCTCTGAAAAAGTAGTTTACTTTTGCCCAAAAAGTAGTTTTCTTGGAAGTCGAGAAATCTTCCAAAGGTTATTTTGCTTCGAAAGTTCTTAGGAAAAGCTTCCGAAGGCAAATTGGATTCGGAAGATATTTCAAAGATTTTTGAAAATTTTGCTTCGGAAGAGATTTAATACTCAGAGTTTTTATTCCAAAAAGAATGAAAACTTCCGAAGGTAAATTGCGTTCGAAAGAAAACTGTTCTTTTAAAACATAAAAGTACTTGAGTTGATTTTAAGCTTCGGAAGATATTTCAGAGATTTCTTCCGAATGTAATATCACTGAAGTAGTTATTTGTTTACTAAGACATAAGTTTTCTTCCGAAGGTAATTTTAAATCTTCCGAAGGATAAAGAGATCAAAATTTTCAAAAATCTAGAATGTCTTTTGAAAAGATTTTTCTTCCATAGAGAACAAGGGCTTATGAAGGTGGTTAAATAAATAACTTAGGACACACAGGTTTTAGAAACAATATGATTAAGTTTTAAGAAAATCTATTCAAAGTTAATCATCACAATAGCTGATACAAGATATTTAAATCTTTGTTCATCAAAAGATTTGGTGAACAGATCAGCATATTGTTCATTTGTGTTAACTTTGACTAGTTTGATTAATTCTTTTTCAAAGTTATCTCTAATTAAATGATACCTGATATTGATGTGCTTTGTCCTTGAGTGCTGCACAGGTTTTTCTGTGATTGAGATAGCACTGTTGTTGTCGATGTGAATGGGAGTCTCCTTGAAGTTGAATCCATAGTCGAGCATCTGATTTTGAATCCAAAGCACTTGAGCACAGCAGCTTGCAGCAGCAATGTATTCAGCCTCAGCAGTTAATGCAAACACACAGGATTGTTTCTTACATTGCCAAGAGACTATCCTTCCACCAAAAAACTGACATCCCCCTGATGTAGACTTTGCAATCATGTTGCAACCACCATAGTCACTATTTGTATAAGCATACTGATTGAAGTCAGAATTCTTTGGATACCAAAGGCCAAGTGATGGAGCACCTTTGAGATATCTTAAAATTCTTTTGACAGTGATTAGGTGTGACATCTTGGGGTTGGCTTGATATCTTGCACAAATACATGTAGCAAACATGATATCAAGCCTGCTAGCTGTGAGATACATAAGAGACCCAATCATTTCCCTGTAGAGATGCTCATCAACACACTCCCCCTCAAGATCAGGTCCAAGAGAGTGTTTACTGGCTGTGGGTGTCTTAGCAACCTTACAATCAGTCATGTTGAACCTTTTTAAGTATGTCTTGAACATACTTTGACTGACTTATGAAGATGCCATTGTCAACTTGCTTCACTTGAATTCCTAGAAAGAAATTGAGTTCCCTCATGGCACTCATTTCAAACCTGTCCTTCACCAGCTTCTCAAAGTCTTTGCAGAGCTTTGGATTAGTTGACCCAAAGATAATGTCATCTACATATACTTGAACTAGCATTATATCATTTCATGTTCCTTTGATGAAGAGAGTTCCATCAATAGTATCCCTTTTGTATCCATGCTGACAGAGATACTGAAATAGAGTCTCATACCACTTCCTTGGTGCTTGGTGCAGCCCATAAAGAGCTTTATCAAGCCTGCAGACATAATCAGGATGATGAGAATCTACAAACCTAAGTGGTTGTCTGACATACACCTCTTCATCAATCACCCAATAGAGAAAAGTACACTTGACATCAAGTTGGTAGACCTTGAAGTTCTTGGATGCAGCAAAAGCTAGGAATATCCTAACAGCTTCAAGTCTTGCTACAGGAGCAAAAACATCTATGTAGTCAATTCCTTCTTTTTGAGTATACCCTTGAACAACTAGTCTTGCCTTGTTTTTAATGACAAGTCCTCTATCATCCTTCTTATTCCTGAACACCCATTTGGTTCCTATGGTAGTCTTCCCTTGAGGAAGAGGACATAGGTTCCAAAACTTTTGCCTTTTGTATTGAACCAGCTCCTCTTGTATAACTTCAACCCAACTTCCATCCTTTAAAGCCTCATCAATCTTCTTTGGCTCTATTTGGGACAAGAAACAAGAGTGAAGACAAACATTTGCATCATGGGATTGTCCTCTTGTTCTTACCCCTGAATCAACATCTCCAATGATGTTTGTGGTGGGTGAGACTTGTGGATCCTTAGTTGAGGGATCACAGCAAGTTGCTTAGACAGATCTAAATTTGAGAAATTCTGATCTGGAAAAGAGGATTCACCCTCCACATCAGCACACTTATCAAGATTGACTTGATCCAATGAGTTTGTGACATCATTGATGTTGTCTTTAATGGAGTGGTTATCAGCATCAAGAAATTCCTGATCACTTTCACCACCACCATTTTCTCCAACATTTGAAGCTCCTTCATTTGAGTTTTGTGCTTCTAAGATGGAATTTGAAGGCACCCCAAAAGTATCAGTAGGATTTGTCATTGATGTGCTAGTAGAAACTTCATTTGCAGGATTAGCTACCACTGGAGCTGAAGATGTGTAACTTGAAGGTCTTCTTTGCTCAAATCTTGGGTCAGGATCACCTGTAGGTAGTATATTTGTGGACCCTGAAACATGCTCACAAGATTTGTTAAAACAATTGGTAACTAGATCAAGATCAAATAGCCAATCCGGACCAAAACCTTTCACACTGGGAGTGGGCTCATTGAAAGTCTTCTCATACTGGTCCTCCATCAATTCTTTCAAACTTTTGGAGTAGTGACCTATTGCCTGTCATGTGCTTGGAACAGCCACTATCAATGATCCATACATTTCTGTTTGTCTTGAGCTGTTCCTTCACAAAAGATATGGTTAGTTACATTTGGAAACCCAAGCCTCATTGGTCTTGGGCTCATCAAAAGAAGTTGAAGACAATGCAATAGTAATTGATCCTATAGTCATGCTAGAAGGATCATTTGCTGAGGTTGATGAAGAACTTTCAGCCACTTGGTCTTTCTTTGTCTTCCACACCACCTTTAGAAGCTTAGACTTGACCTTCAACACTTCGAAAGTTTTGTTGACTTCGGAAGCTTTGATGACTGGACCTTCGAAAGATCTTGCTTTCACTGAAGTAGGCTTTAGTGCTTCGGAAGTATTCCTTTCTTCCAAGACCAAATTTTCTTCCGAAGGGAAGTTTCCACTTGTCTTCTTCTTCATTTTGGAGCTTCCGATGGAAAGAGATTTTCCTTTCGAAGCTTGCTTCTTCTTCTCCAAACTCTTAGAGTTTCTTTCTTGGTCATGTGGAGAGTACTTTTTGGATTGTAAACACAATCCTTAGCAAGATAAGAGGTACTCCCACACATAACACAGTCCATTTTCTTCCTTCTAGGAGATTTCTTTTGTGAACAAGGCTGAACTTTATCACTTTCCTTCTCCATCTTCATCTTTGCAGATGCTGTGGCAATTCTTGTGGGGATAGAACTACCTTTGGAGCTGGATGGTTCAGGTTGTACAACAGTGGTGCACAACTGATCAGCCTTCTTCTTGATGATGGGATGATTTGGACATGAACCAGAACTCTTGTTGATGGAGTTCAAGTTGGTGTCTTCAGCCTTAACCACTTCAAATCCTGCAGAAATGAAGACTTGAATCTGTGTAGAGTTGAAGGTGGCCTTGATCTATTGAGCCTTCTTGGACTTTATTTTGGCCTTCCTGATCAAGTTCTTTCTCTTGGACTTGGTCATCCCAACAGCTTTACTCTCCTTAGAAGGATGGTGACCCTTTTTAGAATGCTCTTCTTCACTCTTCTTAGAGGCATTCTTCACCATTTCCTCTTCATCCTTTTTAGTCAAAGGGTCTATATGGGAAAGTTCATCTTCACAAGTTCCACACCTAGGAGATCTTATAGACAAGATTGTGTGTGGAGGAGCTATCTCACTAGATCCCAGCCCCTGCTTATTTTGATAACAAACTTTTGCATGCAAGGATGAGGATATTATGTTCTTGAAGGTCTTTTCTTCAAGAACACATTTTTCTGCCTTGGCTTTGCTGATCACAAGCTCAACCTAGCATTCAGTTAACTTAGTTATGAGGTCTTTGATCTAAGTCCTGTAGTTGGTGTGCTAATATTTAAGAGTTGAAATGGTTTTCTCTAAGTCCTTTATTTTTAGTTTATAATCATTTTCAGCTCTTTTAAAATAAGCTTTTAAGATATATAAGGACTCAAGATCTGATCTCATCTCTAAGTTATAGAACCTGTATCTATTTACTTTAGCAATACATTCAGGAGTACAAAGATGTTCCAATACCTTGGCTTCATCGTGGTCTGCCATGAGTGCTTGGTTTGGAGAAGCATCTTCCACCTAAAAGCTCCAGTCAAAGCCTCCTTCTTCAACAGCAACTGCAGCTTGCTGCTTTGGCTTCTCATTCTGGGGAGCTCTCTCAGTGTAGTTTGGTCTGGCTTGTGTTTGGCCACCATTTGTCCTTGGTGCCTTACACTCCCTTGCAAAGTGTCCCATCTGGTTACAGTAGTAACACTTTACTTTGCTTTTATCCAGCCCAAACTTTCCACTGGCTGCATTGCTTGGAAACTTCCTCCCTGTCCTCTTGTAGAACTTCTTGGCTCTGTGAGTGAGAAGAGCCATCTGCTGAACTATCTCCATATACTCCAGATCATCTGGATGGATACAGTCCAAATCTTCAAGGGTGAAGAGAAAGTTGCATGTGGTTTTATCAGCAGAGACAAAGGCATGAGAAGAACTTGTCTCTTAGAAAGGGCTTCCTTGAGTGTAGCTTTCTCTTGGAGTCTCTGGGAAGGTGATGAAAGGATCCTTTTGTGAGTTGTCAGGGTAGTATATAAGATGATGTTGTGGTTCAATGCTTTCCCTTTCAACCACATGGATGGCTGAACTCAGTTGATTGCTGGAGTTACCAGATGAGTTTTGCATATTCATCTCCATCTAGTAGCCACTAAGAATACCATACAACTCTGTGAGAGTAAGAGTCTTAAGGTTATCAGTCCTCTTGATAACAACACAATAATGTGTCCATTATCTAGAAAGAGAGGACATAAACTTCCTTACAATGTGTCTGTTCTCAAGAGTTAACTCACCAGTTGGAAAGATGAAAGTACCCTCCTTCTCACTCCAACATCCATTAGAGTATCCATAATTCAACATACCTGAGGTATTGTTGAGTCATGGTTTCACCTACCTTAAAGGTGAAGTTTTCAAACTGCTGCTTCAGGAGATCCTTCTTGTTCTCCTTTGCTTTATTGGACCCCTCATACATCAGCTTCAGTGTTTCCCATAGTTGCTTGGCAGTTTTACACTTCTTGAAGCCTCTATAGATGGAGTTTGGAAGAGCAGTCTGAAGGGCTGTCATGGCCTTTTGATCAATCTCTATTCTTTTCATGTCTTCTTCAGAATAGTCAGCCACAGCCTTTGGAATCATACCACCACCAGTAGCAGAAGTATTGCTTGGTATGTAAGGTCCTTCAACAACAGAGTCCCACATCTTGGAGTCTTGAGACTTGATGAAGCCTTCCATTCTTTGACACCAAGTATCAAAGTCTTCAGGAGTGATCAGTGGAGACTTTGTCATAGTCCTAGTTTCCATATCAGCTTTGGTAATAGCTGCCATTTGAGTTGTTAAGTATTTTGTGTGTGTGAGGGACCTTAAGATGGTGAGATCTTATATCAAGAGCTTGGAATGCTCTGATACTAAATGCAGGACCGGTGAAGGGTATGCACTTACAACACAACAACACAATTTGGAGAGTTCCTTAGAACACTTAACAGATCAAATAGGGAACTGGTAACTTATGTGAAAGATGCTAAGAACACCGGTAAAAATGAGACAGAACAAGATAGCTAACAACACAAGTATTTGATTTTCATGAATAATGTATATTTCTTCTCAAGTTCTTTTACAAATGTTACAAAGCATAGATCTAAAGTTACAAGTACTTGATATATTTTATACTACATCCTACAGCCGGCCATACTTTGAAGGCCATCTGGATACATAAGACTAGACAACAACAAGATCAAATGTAGAGTTAAAAGGCAGATTGCCTTTTGACTAGTGACTATGACATGCATAGCTTACATCCTAATATATTACAAAAAGGATAAAAGTACATAAAGTAGAAAGCTCAGACTCAAGACATCAATGTACAGTTACCAAAAGCATGGACCTTTTCACCAACTCATGTAAGTTGCTGCCTGAACAGAGTTGCAGCGGAAAGGTGGTCCAGCTTTATGGTAAAGTACATCAGATAAAAGCATGTATCTAAAAGTCTTTGTAAGAAATCTGTCTTCACTCTTTGGCTTCGGAAGACTTTGTCTTTAAAGCTTCGGAAGACTTCACTTTGGCTTCGGAAGATGTTGGTCTTGGCTTCGGAAGATTTTACACTTAAAATATTTCTAGTGCAAGGTGTAAAACTTCCGAAGCATTTCTACTTCTGTTCTTCAGTGCATGCATGCAGAGAGACTTTGGATGTTTTGGTTGCATCAGACTTATAGGATTCCTTATATTATTATTATCTTTCATCACCATTCTTTGACATTCATTCATTCGTTATCATTCATTCATTCGTTATCATCCATTCATTCTCATTCTTATCATACATTTCTTACATTTTCATACGTTCGTCATTAACTTTCGATGCCATATACTATACCCTGAACATTGTGCACGTAGCTGGCTACAGGGCCTAGGGCAAGTACATTTATCATTATCTTTCATTTTTCATTCCGGACCAATGCCATGTGCTAAACCCTGAACATTATGCACGAAGCTGGTTACTGGGCGCGAGGTCTATCAATAGACCCCGAACATTATGCACGAAGCTGTCTCCAGTACCTAGGGTAAGCGGCAAGTGTCCCATACATATGGTCAATCACAAAGATTGGACCCCGGTGTGCATCCTTCCGGTGTAGCTAACCCGCACACAGTTGAGCTAACACCCTTCATTAGGTGTGAACCTCCATACATTTGCTTGCAAGCCTTTATTACATTCATTCTTTCATTAATGCATGCATTCATTCATTCTTTACGTTCCTCTTTTCATCATCATTAACTTCCGCTTTACGTTACATAATACTTTACGTTTATTTGCATCAACATACCACGTAAAGCCACGGAATAATACGTAATAAGGAACATAAAGAAAACACATCTTTATCATACATAACATCATCATACACATCACATATAGCATCATACATCATCATATAATCATCATACATTAACCCCGGGAACATCCCAAGTCATAGCGTAAAACTTCTCTTTTTTCCAAATTTCAGAAATAATTCTAAGTCTTTAGGCGCATGAGCACTATGCAGGCGCATGACCTTTCAGGCGCATAGAAACACTTACGCGCATGGGAACTTTTGGGCGCATGAGCACTATATGGGCGCATGGCCAACACTTAATCATATTGGGCAACCTTCTAGGCGCATGAACACTATGCAGGCGCATGAGCCTGACTTAGGTGCATGGGCACTTGGGCGTATGGGCAGGTTGGGCGCATGGGAACACTTAGACATTTTAGGCATATCCTAGGCGCATGGATACTATCTGGGCGCATGGATTTTAGGCGCATGGGGACTTAGGCCTTTTGGCACATTTCCAGGCACATAGGCTACTGTTCAAGCGCATGAACAACTACTTTGCAACTAAAATCATAATTCAGTCCCCAAATCCAATTCTAACATGTCCTAAGCTTAGTTCTAGCATTCTAAGCAACATAAACATGTTCATAACATAAACACAACCATAAATCATCCCAAACTTACACCCACCCACATACACATACACATATACATACGGGTAAACACACCCACTTAATAAAAACATTTAAACATGCATTTTCCAGCCCCAAACCAGATTAAAACAGTTAAAACGGGGGATCTAGAACTCACCTTTGACAACTTTCGGGCAAGAGTTCTTCACACCCGATTGTAAATGAGTTCAAACACCTAGAAACCCACCAAAACACACAGACAACCCACAAAACACATATAAGCACAAACTCGAGGCTAGAATTAGCCAAGAATACCCCAAAACACCATAAACATACCTTGAATTTTGACTTCTTCTTCTCCTTCAAAAACCCGAGAGCTTTCTGCTTGCTCTCTCTCTAAAAATCGACAGAAAGTTGAAAAGTATCATGGCATGGGCGGCCATGTTACTTTTGTAGAAAATAATACAAAATTTTGTACTTTTTACGCATTTAACCCCTCAACTTGGGTTAAGTTGCATTTCTTCCCTTTTTCTGCTCTTTTATTCTTTCTTTTAAAATTTTCCGAGTGTTACAATCAGTAATAAACAACACGTCAAATGCGACACCACAACAGAGTGGTGATGGCAACAACAATCATAAGATTTGACGTGGGTGAGCAAATCACATTCGTATGTGATTTGTTCAGCCTAAGGTGACACAGTTCAATGTATCTAAGTTAAGTTAGAATAAAATTGAAGCTATTTCATATGCGGATGAAGAGAAATACAATCATATGTGTTTTAAATCACATGTATGTGATAGTGTTCACTGCATGTAATTTGCCTTAGAATAATTTTAGATTTAGTTGTGAACCAAGTTCATCCGCATCTAAGCTATAACACCTGTTGTAAGTACTATAGCTCGTAAGTGATTAAAGTTTGATTTTTATTATAGTTTGATTCATCCGTATGTATTTAACATATGCTGATGCGATACTTCATCGGCACATGACACTGTTACTCATATTTGAATTGCGTTAGGCAAAATTCATATATTTGATATGCACTCGATATGATCTGAATGTATTATTGGCCTTAAATCTAGTGCTTTGCCTAGCAAAATAAAAGTAAAACAGATGCAATTTAAATGAGAAGTTATAAACTATTATTTCCTGGTGTGCTTGAGAAACCACACAAGCACCCACTTCGATAAGCTAAAATTTATCCATACTTTAAGATGGATAGTTGTCTACAATGATGTATCATCTTTGGTTCATCATATAAGAATGTATGTTCTAGTCCTAGCTAGGCATACTTGTGTGTGTGTGAGTATATTTTATTTTTATTAGGATAATTTGCATAAATTCAGTGTTAAATCATTTTTACTTATACTAAACTACATACACAAAAGACAAGTGTACCTATCATGTGATAATATAGTGATGGTAAAAACTTAGTATCAACACATGGACACACTAAGCGTACTCAACAAGCTTAATTATTGACTATTAAATTTGGGTTTTGATTTTGATAAAATGATTGGTTCATTTTAATGTGAACATTTTTTTTAGTTTCTAAAATGATAATTTAAAGAAGATAAAAGATAAGTAAAGATTAAGATTATTTGAGATAATTAAATGAAATGAGCCTATCATACTAATTTAGATTTCACTTTAGCAGCTATGTGAATTACATGGTGTGGTTAAAAATATAGATTAATGTAGTTATATTAATGTTTATAAACGTGAGCTAACACGAAGTTATCATAAATTGGATCCGTAATGACAAAGGAAGTTGCATCTAGTCACTTACAACACAACCATGAGCCCATAGTGTTGTAGGTAATGTTTATGCATACTTTCAACATACAATTTCTAAAAACATAATTTAATGCTAGAAAGAAAGTTGATCAAATTCTTTTTTCACATACTAATACTTTTAAAAAATTATAACGACTATTGTATAATTCTCATACTAGTTAAAATGTACCCACAAATGATTATAAAGTTTTGGTGATACGATTTCTAATAATCATTTATAGTTCTTTAGTCATGAGTTTATTATGAAGACCAATTTCACAAATAAAAGTTAGTTCATACGTTTTTGACCTTGTATGACATTCATAATTACAAATCATAAATTTATAACTCACTGTTTACATGTAGATGCTACCCATCAAAAGTTTACCCAAAACTACCATATCATTAACATACATAAACCACACTATTAGGTCATCACAAATTATATAAGTTTCATCAAATTAGGATGATAATAAGAGTTTATCTCATAATGAGCTTGAACAAAACTAAAAAATAGAAGATAGTAATGAAATTATCGGTAAGTTGGAACAATCAAACCGATAATCCACTATGGTTGATGTTTAAATGATCATGGGCTTCTTCTAAGTGTTGAATGGACCTTCAAAGCCTTCTAGACTATAGTCCTAAGAGAAACCACCAGCAAGTCACCTTTCCAAAAGCTCCCTTCAAAGTTGCATATGAGCTGCTATTTATAGGCTTTCTAGAGCGTCGGGCATGACTCCTTGCCTTCCCAAGCACAACCCTATGCTATACGTTGTATGTAGAAGTAGGTTAGTTCGTACGCGCAGATCCTGTCGGGCACGATCCCGTGCCTCATAACGCATACCCATGTGCTTCCCTTGGGCATGGTTGTGCCCTATCATCACTCCCTTCTTACTCATAGACACAAAGATGTGCTAAATTTAGCATGAGGGGTGTGTTCAGACTTGGCATGGGGGCATGTCTCATGAGGCATGACCTATGCTTGGATTTTTGAGCTCGGTTTTCTTCAATTTTCATCTTTTTTAAGCTTTCATTTTGTCCATCCTTTCCTTTTTCAAACGTAATAACATATTAAACGAATTAAGTATCAATGCATCATCTTTGGTAACAAGTTTGGAAATATTTGATGTGCAATTAACATTTTTATATTTATAATTTGAAGCACAAAAAATATCCCCACAGTTGAACTTTGCTTGTCCTCAAGTAAAATCACTCAAAACGACAACACCATGAATAAACCAAATAAATCAAGATATGAACTTGTCTTTCAAGAATAAGCAAGCAAACTTAATGAACCCAAATAAAAAAAATAAGCACATGTCAAATCATATCATTTCAAGCAATCCATTAGTTTGTAAGGATTTTTAACATGTAAAAATCCGCACTTCTTACAAGTTGCAATCACCCTCTCTCTATATATGGAATCTTAAATAAGATTAAGCATGACTAATACACTAAATTTCCTATTATAAAAACATGTGAAATCATATGCTTGGTAAGTGATCAAATCTCCACCTTTTTAGGTATTTTCTTGCATAAATTATTAGATTTTTGATGAGTTGTAACTTGGCTTGGGTTCAGAGTATAAGTTATTTGGACAAAGTGGCTATTGGCTTGGGTTCGGAGTATAAGTTATTTGGAGAAAGTGGGTAATGCTAATAATGATGGTCTTGGCTTTTTTAATTTATAAAAACTAGAATGAAAGCAATAAAAAGGTTTCCTATATAATATTTCAAGCTATAATGGATATATTAACTCGAGGACTTATTTATGGCCAGATTTTCAAGACTGTATTGCATTACCTCCACCATTACCTGAAGATATACATAATTTTTTTTCGTAAGGGTGGTTCAGCTTGAAGCTTAATAGCACCTGATTAGATAAATTATGTATACTCGTATTGGGATTCTTTTTTATTTTTACTGCATCTACCATCATGGGACCAATTCACAAAATTCAGGCATCTTTCATTTTTCATTTTACCCGTCTCTTTAAAATCTAATGAATGCATTCAGCTCTTTTACGTCTAATCGGTAAAAGACAATTTTTTTTTATTTCTTTTTTTTTTGAAATAAGTCAAAAATATGTCTTTAACAATAAACGGGTTTTGCTGAACGTTTTTTGGTCTAGTGACTTAATGGTTTTGGTGATGAAAAATGAAAACGTTTAAGCTCGATGACCTAACTAGGGTTAATGTTTGAGTAATGATATTTGAAAGTTGGTAGAGTCTAGAATTTTAGGTTTTCCTAATGCCTAAATGTAACATCCATGACTTTTGTACTTATAATTCTTGTTTATATCAATAAGGTTTTCTATAACATCCATTTTATACATAACATTGTCTTAACATGATTACATATTTCCTTAAGCAACATGAAAGTTTACATGTGATAGTTGTCACATTCTTTTATTATTTCAAGTTATACTTCATATAGGATATGACTTATTTATTTTTATTTGAAGCTTAATTAATTTATTTCATGTCCTAAAAGTATTTATAATAACCTTATATTTATTTAGTCATCACACAACATGTTACATAAAACATCCTAGCCTACTTTCATTTTCTAACACATTAAAAATATGTGTGTGACACATTAAAAAAGTTGTCACAAGTTTTCCCCCTAAACTATTTTGAAATTTCCCCCTCATTTCTACTTACCATTTGTAAATCCATAATAATCAAACTTGAATCAAATCATGAAGATTATAGATCAAATATTATAATCACAATCAAAATCCCCTTGATCTTCAATTAGATTGCAAAATATATCTTTACAAATAATCCCCCAATCTATTGGTCATGCAACCATTAACCTAATCTTAATAACAATTAGGCTATTTATAGTGAATATAATATTCACTAATTACATTTAACCTCCTAGACTTAGGCTAATTAATGAAATTACATATAAAACATAAAAATGACTAAAAACAAGATAAAATATATTTTGTTCACACAAAATATATTTATTACAATAAAACTCCTAGTCATCTAAATCTTCAACGTCTCGTCTTGGTTCTTCGACTCGAACATGTCGTGTTTGACTTTTGCGTTGACTTTGACCGTGACGTTGACTTTTGTTGACTTTGACTTTGTTAATAATATAGACTATCTTGCACAGCTCCAACAATACTCCCCCTTAGTCTATCATTATCAACGTCTTCATACGAATTCAGTCTCAAGAAGTCAACAGTACAAAGATCTTCAAATTAAAACTTTTTGAATTTGATGAAAAAAGTTATTCATCTCATAAGCTCCCCTTATTTATATGCTCCCCCTTTTCGAGTGCACCCTTTGAGAAAATATTGAAACAGCTTTCCCTAATCTTTAATCTTAAGTGCTTCAGAAGATGTAGTAGGAGGATTCCTAGCTCGGTATCTTATGCAAACTTGAGGAACATGTTCTCTAATCAGGTACACTGCTCAACTGATGATCAACCATCCCTTACAGCAAAAATCTGAAACACATTCACAAACACAATCTCGACATTTCTAATTAGATCATTTCATTTTAACAAAATAAACTCGTTTTTATCTGTGTGTGAAAACAAGCGAACCCGTGTTCGTTTGTGCGTAATTCTGTGAAATGCATGAAAAATGATAACATTATAACAGCATAACATGAAAGACCTAAAAAAATTTTGAAATGAAAATTTATTATATACTTTATTATAATTTATATTTTTTTATTTCTATTTTTTTATAACCGAGAACTGAATCGATCATGAGATCACATTCTCAAGATATACTTTAGCACAAAGATGAAATTAATCATCGACAAGCAATGAGATCACACTAATAACTTAATCTAATCACAGTCTCTGAATGATTTTGAAATTCTCAAACAGATTAATAACGATTGTTGATATGTTTGTCCACTTAAACCCATGCTCTATCTTTTTCAACAAGCAACAGATAATTCGTTAAGGTTCGATTAAATACTTTAGAATGCTAGGACCCCACAATCATTTGGCAAAAACCCTCACCCAACCTCAGGATTTCTTGAATTTTGTTACAATCTTTATGGAACAAGGCTTGTGCATTAGTGTGCAAGTGATTATCAACAGAACATTGCATTCTGTGATGAATTCATCGTTTAGATGATTTGACACTACTTAGACCAAAATGGTGAGAGCTCCAGGTCTATACTCACGTATAACAAAGGAGATAACTATTTAATCTTGTGCCGATGAGAGCTCCAGGTCAGTACTATCGTACAACAAAGGAGATCATCACTCCAGGTCAGTACCTCCGTACAGCAAAGGAGATTAGCACAAACACAAGACACATAAATACACCAATCATGGCTCAAAGATATGAATTATATGATTTGTATCATGATGGGTGAAAGATCAATTCTCAATCCAATTTTTGTCGGGACTCAGTTTTCGTGCAGGCCAAAATGATTGCATAAATCCAGTCGTCCTTAAGCATATATTTTAATTTAAATCATTATGCTATTGTCTATTTTATTCTTCAGGCTGAGTCTACCAAGCACATCATTAAAGAATCTGTTTGTTTTTCTTTTATTTGCAATTAAAAATAAGATGTAAATCAGATCACAACATCAGTTACTATCATTTCTCATTTTAAAACGCAAATCATGCAAGAACAAGCATATGAAGAAGATATACAATCATTTCTCGTCATCTCGAATCAAGTTTTAGTTTTCTTTTTATTTTTATTTACTATACTCTCCCCCTAAATTTTATTTTTGTAAACCTATATTTTTTTTTAATTTTTTTTATTTTTATTTTTATTGTTTTTTAATTTTTTTTAATTTTGTTTTTATAAAACTGTACAAAAATAGAAATTTACCGAAGAAGGTCTTCCAAACTACACTGATATGAATATAAGAAATGAATTCTCAAGAAATATGTAGTGATTGTGAAGTGAGAACGGTGATTGTGTAAATAAAAATCCAGATTGTGAATAAAATACCGTAATTTTAACCTGTTTGTTCCGCCTCAAATTTGAATTAGGAACAATCTTTGTCAGTAAACCGGATTACTAACAGTCCTCCTGAATTGTTCCTGCACTCATTAACAAATTAGTTTGAAAGGGGAACCCAGGCCATCGTAGTCCTGGAAGTTCCTTTTTCATCAATATAAGAAACCTGGTTCTGCACACAACCGTTAAAACAATCTGGGATATCTGTATCCTTCTTTCTAATTTGCCAAATTTGTTTCGATTCAATTAATTTGGATTTGAACGAATTAAATTTGGAAAACATTTTCAGTTTAAGACCAGAAGGAAAAGAATTTGGTTTTGAACCTTTGGTCATTTTCATCTTTGTATTATGTGAAACCGGCTTCACATGAAAAGGTTTGGATGGAGGGTTTTTCATCTAACCATTCAAAGATGTGTGCTTTTTACCTCTTGATCCAGAGAAGCAACCCGTGTTGCCTTTACTGTCTGAAACATTCTTTGTGGACTTACATGCGTAGAAGCAATTCGTTTTGCTTTTACCATCCGTAGCAAGTCTTTGAGGACATTTCTTTACCACATGCCCTTCTTTTCCACACTCAAAACAAGCCTTGAAAGGCTTTTGATGCTTGACTGACCCGTGTGGTGCAGGTGGAGATGAGAATTGCTTTGAGCTTGTAACAGATTCTTGCTTGTTCTTAAGTTTATCGTGCTGAACAGGGAATGAGATCTTCACTGATTGACTGGGTTGTTTGCAGTTGAAGACGAGATCCGTATTGGTCTTGATTAAGCTTTTGGAAGCTTGTGAGACTTGACAATTTCAGGTGATATCTTGATCTTTGATGAACTGACACGGTCCTCTATGTTTGATACATCATCTGAGCTTGACTAGTCTCGTATACACAGATCTGCTTCCAAAGGATCTTGATTGAAACCTCGTATTGTGTCGGCTTCGGTTATGGGATTCTGATTGCCTAACTATTCAATAACTGTTCCTTCTTTGACAAACCTGACAGGAACAAACGAAGGATGTTACCAGTTTTGAATTTGTTGAAGAAGGTTGGAGAAGCAACTGATATTGATTTTGGAGCATCAATCGTCATTAAACTTCTTATCAGACTCCTACCTAAGGAATCCTAAACCTACAGGAGAATCCTGCACATCTCTAACCTCTTTAAGATTAACGTTGCTTAAACCTGCATTTAAACTATTAGTTTCAGCAGCTTCAATCAAATCATTAGATGGATGAGGTTGAGGCATAGGATAGTAACAATGAGTGCTAGGAGGAGTATAGATGTATGGATTTTCACCACAACCCACTCCCGTTTTAATCCTAGCTCCCCTTTGCTTACATAGTAGCTCTTCATGTTTCATTCCGGATATGGTCCATCTATCAAGCTCTGTTTTAAGCTTGCTTGTTTCAAATTCAGCCAAGGTGACTCTTTCATTTAAAAGATTAATTTCAGCATTTCTTTAAAAAAGAGTTCGTTTCAAATGATCATTTTCTTTCAAAGCTTCATTTAATTTTATGAAATACTTGGCTTCATTCTTTTTAAGTTCTGCGTTTATGGTGGTTAATTCCTTTTGGTTATCTAAAAGTAACCTATTAGCTTTATACACACCAAATAAACGAATTTTGCAAGCAGAAGAACACATATCCTGAACTGTCTCGTATGGAAGATCCAGGATAACTCTTTCAGCAGTAAGAGCCTTCTCGCAGTTGCAAACTCTGGTATTTCGCTTTCATTCCTCTTCCTTCTCAGCATCAAAAACTTCATCATGCAACTCAGCTCCACCTTTACCCATTGATCTCTGCTTAAGCTCCTCTTGTACCTCTTCAATTCTAGGTTTCGATAAACCGTCAGTATTGGTGCTAGCATTTGATCTCTCTTCTTGTTTCTCTTTAAAGTTTGAAGTGATCTTTGGAGTTAGATATGACACTCATAATACTCACGACGTTTGATATCCAACTCCATTTCTTTCAGTTTGTTGATCACCTCCATTCGTTTGTAATCCCGAAAACCTCTATCTCGTTTAATCGACTTGCCGTGTGAGCTCCATTCTGATGGGAGGGAAGCAATCAATCTAAGAACTTGTTTATGATTTCCCAATTGGGCATCAAACTTCTTCAGATTGTTTTCCACCAACAGAAAACGATCAAGAAAATCGGACATCCTTTCATTCTTTAAAGCTGCAAAATTATCAAACCGACATTGTGCAATTGTTAGATTATTAGATTTGAAGGATTTAAACATTTCTGCAAAAGCCATTTTTTATTTTTATTTTATTTTTTTATTGCAATTAATCACTCAAAAAATATTTTTCCCAAAATTTGTAAAATAATTCTCCCTCGAGAATAATATTATTTTTTAAATGTCACGCTAGACAATCTTAGCAACTAGGGTCAAGCTGCCAGGTTAGCTTGTTTTTTTTATAAATCAAGCTGCCGAAATTATATTTTCGCAGAGCTAGTTTCGCTGTGAACTCTAGTTTCGCTGAGCCGACAGTAGTTTCGCTGGAAATTTCGGCAGCAGTTTCGCTAGCCAAATGCCTAAAACAGCTTAGTTTCGCCGACAAGTTCACACGAAACAAGCTTAAACTTTCGTTCAATGATACTTTCAGCAGCAATTTCGCTTGTGAATCACCCATAAGCACTGTTGAACTTTCATTCAATGAAACTAGTTTCGCAGGACAGCAGAAAACAACTTCAATGAGGATAACCCATGTGGTTTCACTGGAAGAACTCGTAGTTTCGCTGGATGAATTGATAATTTCGCTGAACGAAGCTGAAAAACCTTTTCAACACGAAATCAATCTGAAATCATCAAAAACTCAATGGATTTGAGATCTGATGATTAACAGAGCTTCCCCAACCAACAACCAACAAAATTCAAGCAAATTCCATATCAAATACACACGAATTTGATCTAAAATTGATGAAAACTTGATATTTAACAAAAACAACCAAAACCTCAACTTCTCTCTCTAAAAATCTTCAAACTTCAGTGAATTTGATCCAAAATGGCTCTGATACCAAATTGTAAATCCATAATAATCAAACTTGAATCAAATCATGAAGATTATAGATTAAATTAACATAAACACACTAAAACCCCAATTTGTAGTTATTAACTAGCCCATATAAATTGTGAGCCTATACAAAATCTAAAATACTTGGCCCAATTCGTTAGCCCAATTTTACCAAATTGTTAGCCCAATTTCTTTGAAAGATCCAGCCCAATAAGAAAAAAATCTTACACAACCCAATAACCACTTCCAAACCCTAACCCTAAAACACTAACACAGCACACCACTCAACACACACATAAGAGAGAAGAGAGAAAGAGGCGGATGAGGAAATTAGGTTTCCGGTGGGTTCTTTCCGGCGAGCCTCCGACGGCCGGAAAAAATGAAGCTACAACCTCAAGATGCAACAACCAACAAATGGCAACACCAGCGATTTGACCCAATAACAACAGCTACAACAACAGCAGTGGTTAGCGATGCAGCAGTATCAGCAACAACAATGGCTAGCGATGCAGCAGTACCCCGCAGCGACATCAATGGCGGTGCATCATCCGGCGATGATGTATCAACCGCCACCGCCGCACTACATGCTGTATTATCAGCAATATCAGAAGCAATCGCAACAACAACAACAAAAGGGGAATAATCAGATTCAGACGACGAGTGAAGATAATAAGACGATTTGGGTCGGTGATCTGCAGTACTGGATGGATTAATCTTATCTTTAATCGTGTTTTGCTCAGACTAGAGAGTTAGCGTCTATCGAGGGTTAACTAAATCTGTTAATGAAGAAAACACTAGAGATCTACCTCTTATGAATGGCATCAAAGAAGATATTAAAACCGTTGTTGTTCTTGATTCAGGGAGCTCTTCAAGTCAAGATGCTCTTTTTAGTTTATCCACTCGAACTAAATCTCTGCAGCTGAAATGCAAGGAGCATTTTGAAGAGGAAGAGAGGGGGATATTGCCATTGTTGGAAGCTGCAGATTTGACTCGAGGTCAACAGGAGAGATTAGTGGAGCAGTGTTTGGATGTGATGGCCAGCACACATTCTCACTTGCTTACGTTTTTTATGGAAGGTCTTCTGCCATATGAAGCTATGCTTTATCTTGACTTGATCACCAGATGTACAGAAAAGGATCGAGCCGGTTCCATATACCGCTTTTTAGTCGAAGAACACCAGGGGAAACACAATGATGGTAGATCGACCATGGCATTGTTGTGAAAGGGGAAAGGTGCAGATGGCTTGTGGCTCTGGTGCACCACTGATGTTTCTGTGTATGATTCTGTGTATGATTCAATTGTTCAAGATATGAATTTATGCAGTGGTGATTTGGGTGTAAGTGGGAGGATGAAGATAATTTCGCACAAACAACAATTTTTAAATTCGCAGGTTGAAGCTTTAATTTTGCAGATTTTTTTTGTTAATTTCGCAGCATGAAATTTGTAATTTCGCAGGTTGAATCTTCAAATTCGCAGATTATTTTTTTTATAATTTTGCAGATTAAATTTTTAATTTTTTTTTATAAATTCGCTGAAAATATTGTATTAATTTCGCAGGTTTGTTGATATTTTGGCAGTATTTTCGCTGGTATTTTTGCTAGAAAATGTGAACTTTCGTTCAGAATGATGCTAAATTCGCAGCTTGATGATTTGAAGATTTGAAGATCCTCAAGAACACCAATAACACACACACTAGTGTGTGTGAGAGAAAATCTCCGGATCTGAAAATTTTTTGTTGAATCTTGTATAGATTTAGGAGTAAATCTGAAATCTAACTTGTAAAGCTTCAAATTCCTTGTAAAACTTTGTAGATCTGATGATTTGATTGAGTTTGTGATGAAATTTGAATTTTAGATCTACTTTCTCTCTCTAAACCCCCACTTTCTCTCTCTAAAATTCTGATGAACACTTTCAAAAAGCAGCAATAAATTCTTCTAATCTTCAATGCATTTGATCCAATAAGGCTCTGATACCAAATTGTTAGCCCAGGTTACACACTTGAATCAAATAACATGAAGAATTATAGATCAAACAATGATGAACATAATAAATCCCCTTTGATCTAATATGATTGCATATGATTTGAATAATGTGGAAACCCCAATCAAATGGTCATACAACCATTAACCTAATCCTAATAACAATTAGGCTATTTATAGTGAATATAATATTCACTAATTACATTTAACCCCCCTAGACTTAGGCTAATTAATGAAATTACATATAAAACATAAAAATAACTAAAAACAGATAAAAATAGTTACATTTAAGTCCTCCAAATCTCACTATACTTACAAGTGCTCCCCTCCCTTATTCCTTATACCTTTTCTCTACACCTTTCAAGAGAAAAATAATCTTCCTCTCTTTCTATAATCATCCCCCTCAAGCATATCAAGAGATTTTAAGATTTAAAAACCTTTTAAGGTTTTTAGAAGGTAGGTTTTAAATTTTATGTTTTAATCTTACTTTTCTTTTGCACTTTGTTCATATGATCATTTGATCCACTCATGTTTGTGACTCCATGAAATCCATACACCTTGGTGTATTGGTGGACGAGACAAAGAACACAAGTGAGATGATTAAGTTTATAACTATGGTCACCCTTATTGTTCTTACATTATAGTTTGTTTAAAAAGCACTAAAGTTTTCAATAAACCATTGTAAATCTTGATTCTACATTATGAAATTTGTAGTAACCACTCTACCACACATGACTTATATTTTCATTATATCTAAAAGACACCAAAACACCCAAGACATCACTTATGTGAATGTTTCTTTTTTGGATATCAAACTAAGATAAACTTTTTTGAACCATAACTCTTTCATAACAAAAACAAATAATGTAAAATCTAGTTTCATAACGTCGTTCGTTGAATTAATTTTCCAACGTTTGAAATCATTTCTTTTGATCACTCAAATAGGCTAAACAAATCAGATGCGCAATTCTAGACATTCTAATTTCGATGACTGTTTAGACGTGTTTCTAGGATCCAAAGGAAGCACTTTTCTAAATGAAAGTTTTGTGTAACACTTTAATCTATCATATTGTAAACTTTTATAATTTTGGAATGTCGTTTACTATTTTAAAAACGCATATAAATTTCATCACAGATTGCTGAAAGTTCTGATTGTGGGACAGCCTGTAAATATTTATGATTTTGACCTATTTTCGGGTCCCAAATTGAAAACTTATCTGAATGAAAATTGTTCACAACATATGAATTTAGTTTACTGGAAATTTTTATATTTTTTTCAGAAATGTTTTCTATTTTTAACACATGTTCAAAATTAAACACAGATTGTTGTCAAATATGAGTTTTCAAAAACTAACATTTCTTCTCTTATGCTTTGATCATCTTGATCAACTAACAACATCATATCTTCATATAACCTAAACTAGTATTTCCTATCACCTTTGGTTTTCATCCTTAACCATCAAACACACACCAAAAACTCAAGAAACTTATCAAAATCATAATGTGAGATTCGTAGCCCCCTTTTCAACTTTTACACTTTTGGGGATGGAACATGTATATGTTGGCCATATCACATAAACACTTTCATAATAACAAATTTTTAAACAAGTAATATCAACTATGTGCTTAGTATTTGAATACTATACGATAGTTTTACAATCATTAACTTGGGTTCAAGTCTAAGGAAGTACTAATATGGGCCATATATGAGAAACTGACATAACATATAACATAACACAATCTTGGGGATTGTGAACACAATAATAACAACGAAACAATCTTTAAGGATTGAGGATGCAATGATAACGACATCATAATTTTTGAGGACTGTGGATGCAATATAACAATGACAAACTAGGTTTGATTGCATATATCTTGTGTTAATATTTTTGCACACATGATGAGCTTGTATGAATTTGTAACCTTTTATGCCAACATGCTTTTATATCTTTATAAACCTATGTTCCTCACCTGTAGGACTGGTTAAGGGAGGTTAATATAATAAATCTCACAATGAGGAGAGTGTTAGAACACTTAACAGATCAAATAGGAAACCAGAACAATATTTATGATACTAAGAACACAAGCAAACAAAGAAACAGAACTAAAAACAATAATAGATGAATATGGTTTTCAAGAATCAAGTATATTGCTCTCAAGTTCTTTTACAAGTATTAAAAAACATACTTCCAAATACAAGGATCTGAGATACCTTATACTACAATCCTACAACCGGCCATACTTTGAAGGTCGGCTGAAAACACTAATCTAGACAACAAGATCAATGTAAAGTCAAAAGGCATATTGCCTTTTGACTAGTGACTATAACATGTCGTAGCTCACATGCTAATATATTACAAAAAGGATAAAAGTACATAAAGTAGAAAGTTACAGACTCAAGACCTCAATGTACAGTTGCAAAAGCATGAACCTTTTCACTAACTTATGCAAGTTGGTGAGTCTTCAGAGTTGTAGCGGAAAGTGAGCTAGTTTTATGCAAAAGTACATCCAAGACACTACTACAAACTGTTAATAGATGACGCGCGAAAATAGATGACGCGCATTTTCGCTTATCATAAAAATTATGTCGTATTTTAAAAAATTTATAGATAAAATGGCAAGCATTTTTGCGTGTCATCTTTTTCTGTCATGTTTTAAAAACTCACACCCATTTTAATTTTCCCCTTGTGCATCCTTAAATCAATTTTGCCCTAATTTCTTCTTCCCCTGCGCATGCATCCTTAAACCCACGGCTTTAACTTGGCCTAATCACCGCCCTCCTTCACCACATCGCCTCTCGCTCGCTACTCTTGCCCACTGCTCTCACCACCGCCGCTAGTCCCTCCGTCGACCACCACCGCAGGCCCAATCGGACGAAGGTTGACGCGTGGTATGGATCTCGCAAGACCACTGCTGTTATCCGTACTACACTCAGTCACGTTAGCAACCTCATCATTGGTGTTACTCAAGGGTTTTGTTACAAGATGCGGTTCGTGTACGCTCATTTTTTAATCAACGCTAGCATCACCAACAGCAACTCTGCGATTGAGATCCGTAACTTTTTGGGTGAAAAGAAGGTTTGAAACTTTACTCTTTGTAGATACATGATTTTCCTAGTTTATGTGCTTAAATGTAAAAGTCTTTCATGTCTTACATATGTGTAATATGATGATGAAATGAAATATGTTATATGTCTTGATGTTTAATTGTCTTTGAATATTTCATATTATTAATGTCATATATAGAAACATCATATATAGGTTTGAGGGTGTTGTACATAGTTCTTAGTCAATAATGATTAAGTAATGTGTTCAACTTAGTCGGGTGATTATTCATGCTAATGGACCATACTTATGGACCATACGCATGAATATATCATGCTTATGGACCAGTCGCACGACTGAACCAGGAGACTGGTTCAGTCGTATGATTGAAAAATAATATTGACTTAGTCGCACGAGTGAACCTTTAGTCGTGTGTATGAATCAATCGCATGAGTCAGTCGCACGACTGAACCATGCTAATGGCTCAATCGTACGAATGAAAACTACAAACCTATAAATACCACTTAATTCGTGGAAAAACATAACACTTTGGGAGAAACTTCGAATATTCATAAACCCTAGCCGTCCAGAGCGTCCCAAACAGCCAATCCAACTTCATAGTTCGATCTTGATCGATTCCTACTCATGCTTAACGTTTAGTTCATTGTTATATCGATCGGGTTATCGTTCTCATTGATTGGATCACCAATCAAATAGGATTCCGCACTATTTGATCTGGTTCACGCATAATACGTTAGTACTTCGTACGTACACGGTCCTAACAAGTGGTATCAGAGCTTTGGCTTGTGATTTTGCGTTGGATTCGATTAGTTTTGGTGTTAAAATCTACGTTTTTCAATCAAATGCTTCAAAAGGTGTTTTCGACGTTTGCATGCATTAAAGTCTCAGTTTTTCATTATATGGCAGATTAGGGTTCCTGGGAAACTCGTATTTTGTGTCAGAGTCAAAATATTCGATTTTACAAAAACAGCAGCCTTCAGTCGCACGATTGGTCCATTCGTACGATTGAACTCAATCGTATACTCCATCTGCACGACTGAACTCAATCGGATACTCCATCTGCACGACTGAACTCAATCGGATACTCCATTCGTACGACTGAACAACTCCAGTCGGTTGATTCCAATCGTCTTGTTCATACGCACGACTGAATCCAATCGCACGATTGAATTCATTCGCATCCTTCATTTGCCCGAGTGATCCATACTCATGTCTATAGCGGACACCGAAACAGCGTTCATGTCTAGTTCTTCTGCTCCTTCACAAAACAGTGCTTCAGAAACCGAAACGGCAGGGTCATCTGGAACCCAATACATAGTTCCGGAGGCATATACTACAAAGTTGAAGACTGAGAATCTCGGTAATGTCACAATGGAAGTTGCTAAGGAGCACATGGATCTTCTAGTGGCTGTTGTACAATCTTATGATGGTTTAGTTGCCGGTAAGATTGGAAATTGTGATCTTGCAGATGAGGATTACAAGCAAATTGATGAAAATGAGCTAGAAAGAATGGAAAAAATGTGGGCCTTGGCTAGTACAGTCAGAAGAGCAAAGAAGTTTGTCAAAAAGACGGGGCAAAATCTAGTTGCCACTAAAGATACGATTTGGTTTTGACAAAACCAAAGTCACATGTTTCAACTGTGGTGAAAAAGGGCATTTTAAACGTGAATGTGTAAAGCCCAAGAAAACTAGAAATGGAAACCCATTTCCTACATTCAACCGTCAAGACAAAGACATGATTGGAACTACTTCTTCAAGTAAAGAGATAAAGGCTCTGACCGCTCAAGGTGATGAAGGGAGAGACTGGTCCTTCCGCTTTGTCTCTCCGGGTGAATCAAATATTGCCTTTGTCAATGCACTGGATGATGGATCTGCTAGTGAAGGTGAGATCATAGCTGAGCAAGCAATGTCAGATACCGAAGAACCTGTGAATGTTGTAAATCATTTGGTTGAGGAAGAGCTCACAACAACAAAATCAGAATCTCCAGTCAACGAAGAGTCTGATATAGCTTTGATGGCTGATTCGTTTGATTCCTCACAGGTAAGTTCAAAAGACCAATTATTTAAAAAACATGCTTGTACAGAATGTGATAAATTTAGAGAAAGCATTGATTTAAATTTTGCTAGGTTATTAGAACATAATGATAATCTAGTAAATGATTTACAACTCTACACTGAAGCAAATCGTATTTTAAAACAAAATGAGTGCAGCTTCAAAGAAAAGATAGAACTGTTAGGGAAACAACTAATGGAAACCGAGGTTGTTGCCCTAAATCAATCAAATGACATCAAATTCTATCTAAATTCTATGGAGGAAACTAAGAAAGCAAAAGCAGTGTTACAAGTTGAAGTTGATTCTTTAAAACAAAAACTACATAGTTTGGCTAGTTTTTCTCACATAGTTCAAAACTTAGTGAAAGAACGAAATAATGGGCAAGGTCTGGGTTATAAACTAGTACCGCCACCACATGCAATCCTTTTGATCACAAAAAGTAGACCAATCAATAATAAACCAGTAAAGGATCATGTGGTGACCACTCCTCTGGTTAGTGATACCGATTCTACGGGCAAATCTGTGAAAAATATCACTAAACAGAAGGAATCTACTTTGAAATCAAAAGAGAAGATGCATATTGAACATTTGGATGATCAAATTGGAAAGGTTAATTTAAGGTCAGGTTCACACACGTCTACTTCTGAACCAAATATGACTAATCCAGTTAACCAAAAACATGTTACTCATCAAAGTCCAAATAACTAATAGTTAAAGATGTTCAAAATGTTAAAACAATTAATTTTGTTAAAGAAGCTGAAACATCTAAAAGAGAAGTGACAAAACCCAACCAGACACATCTCACACCCTTACCAAACTCAACACCACATAAAAATTTTCTCCAATCTGTAGAAGGGAGATCATGCTACAGTTGTGGAAAACAAGGACTTATCTCTCCTAATTGTCCTTATTATCAGACGCCCAAAAAGAAAATTAAACTTTATGATGTAAAACCAAGTTTTTCTAAAATGAGATCTAATACTCCACCTAAGAGGATTAGTGAACCTAAAGTTTAAACAATAAGCCAGTCGTCTGTTTATCACAAACAGGCCTTACACAAAACTGGTTTATGGAAGATCAAAACAAGTAAAGTATCTGATAGTGAGAATAAGAAGGAGAAAGATGTGCCCTCTTCCTCTGAAGGACAGTGGATTGAGTTCATGATGTGTGATACTTCTGGGACACCCAAGCCAGTTAAGGCTGGGGTCCAAAACCTGAACTAATCATTTCCTTTGTATGTGCAGGGTGTCCGCTATAGCTGTAACACCTGGTTACTTTCTTTGAAGCCAAAGAAAGAAGAAGAAAGTGAAGAAAAAGAAAGAAAAGAAATAAAGTCCAAGTTGAGGGACCAATTTTGTCAAAAAGGACAAAAGTTTGGAAGGGTGGGTGTAAAGGGGGCATGGCAGCCCACTCTCCCCCCATACTCCCTTCCATTCGGTTCAGAGAGAGAGAGAAAGGGGAAAAGGGCTGAAACTTCGGGTTTTGAAGAATCAAGGTGCAAGAGTCGTAGTCAAACGGGTTTGTGAGAAGCTCTACCCGAAGAGGCTGTCAATGTGAGTTCTAGAACCCCTCTTTTACACGTTTTTGACTGATTTTGGGGTTGGAATGCATACATAAAGTGTTTTTGGTTGTGTTGGGTGTTGAACCTGTTCGTGTGTGTTTGGGTGTGTGTGCGAACGGGTGGGGCTCGTGTTTGGGCTTGTGATGTTGAGGATGATGTTATGGTTGTGTTTCTAAGGCTTAGAATGGTTGGTTTAAGCTTAGAACGGGTTAGAGAGGGTTTGGGGGCCGAAATTTGCAGTTCAGGTTCGAAGAGGCTGCATATTGCACCCAGCTAGGGCTCATGCGAAAGGAAGCCATAAGACCGAATGGCATGCGACTAGAGGCCATACGGCCGAAAGGCATGCGACTGAAGTCCATGCGCCTGAATGCCATGCGACTGAGGGTCATACGCATGGAAGTCATGCGACTGAAGTTCATGCGCCTGAAAGGCATGCGATTGAAGGTTAAGCGAGTGGAGGCCATACGGTCGAATGGTCATGCGACTGAAGGTCACACGACTGAAAGTCATGCGACTGAAGGCTATGTGACTGAGGGCCCATACGCCCCATAGTGTTCATGCATCTGAAAGCCCTCCATACGCCTAAGTGTTCATTCGCCCCATAGTGTCCATACGCCTAAGTGTTCTCATGCGCTGGAAGGCCATGCGACTTAATAGTGCCCATACGCCCAAATAGGGCTCATGCTCCCGAAAGAACTTAGTTTATTTTCTGATTCTCGGGAGAAAAGAGTAAATTTAGGCTTTGACTTGGGAGGTTCCCGGGGGTATATAAGTTGACTTTTTGAGGTCATAGTTGATGTGATGGGCGATGTATGATGTGATGTATGATTAATGCCTATGCATGATGATGTTTGATTAATGATGTTTGATGATTATGTATGATTGTATGATTGTATGTTATGTTCCTCATTACGTATGATGATATGACTTTATGTGGTGTGATTATTATGTTGAACGTAAAGTATTATCTTAACGAAGTGAAAGATTTAAGATAATGAAAGTGGAACATAATGAACGAATAAAAAGCCTTGCAAGCAAATGAAAGGAGGTTCAGAACTCATTGAGAGTTGTTAGCTCAACTGTGTGTGTCTACAGCGTGCGATTTTGGCTAACTCATAAGGGTTCATACACACAGTAAGAGTTCAGTCTCGGTGACTGCTCCAATACGTGCGATTTCCTAATTAATGTGTGTTATACAGCGTGTGATCTTGGCGAACCCATAAGAGTTCACACACACAGGGGGGAGTCTGTCCTAGTGACCACTCCATACATGCGATATGGGGTCCTTGTCGCTTAACCCTAGATGAAATTGCTTGGTGCTCTAGAGGGGGGGTTAAGTACATGACAGGACCTAGATAGAAGTGAAAGATAATAAATGTACGAAAAGTGCGATAAGTACGAAATGTGCGAAACGTACGAAATGTACGACACGAACGATGATGAAGATAATAATTATTACCTTGATGTACGTATGATGTGTGATCACGCGCGATAGTAATGAAAATGCTTTAATGAATTAAAGGTAATGTAATGTTTTTATAAAACTAGAACTCATTCAACAACGATGACTTTTTATGCATTTTCCAGTTGGCAGGTAAATGTTGCTGAGGATGGCACGAGGCAGCTACTTGGCTTATTTTGGATGACATTCTCTTGTATAATGTTTTTGCATTGTAATGCGAATAAACGATGTTTTGTAACGAATTTTGCATTAACTTGCAAAAGCATTTAATATGAAATGAAATGTTGTTTTTTAATGTTTCCATTGCAATGATTTATTTAAGTTAATGTAAATATATGTTTTATGTGCGATGAATGGTCAGCTGTAAGCGTCCCGGGAACGGGGCCTTACAAGTTGGTATCAGAGCCAATGTTTGAGTGAAACGGGTAAATTTTCAAAATAAACCTTAACTTAAACTGAGAATGGGACTAAGGGAAGGGATGCCAGTCCGAGTAGCTGCGAGCCATCAGGTATTTTCTTAGTGTTTAACCGGTATTACGTGCACATGTTATGTGGTTTATGTGCCTTTAGTAGATTTAGATACTGATGTAGTCAGGATAGGAAATGCTTGGGGTATGAAGAGTAAAGTAAGTGGCTAATCACAACTAGCCACTGTAAAATTAGGGACTTACTATACTTGACATAAACTGAGCTATTACCTGGAATGACCGTGTTAGTGTTTGAATCTTATAGCGTGTTAGAGGATTGTTGGAGGTAGATCTTCGAAGGTTTCGACAGGTGAAGGTTGTGGTGGACGTGGTGCTGGACCGCGTGTCACGAGAAGCATGGCTAGGGCTGCTGAAATGGCACTCGAAGAGCCCGAGATCCATCACTCGGAAGGTGGTGATGATAGTGCTAACCTGAGGACCGCATTGAAAGAGGCTGTGGTTGAGGGAGTTCAACAGGTTATGCAGACGATTTTGCCGTCTATGGTAACTGAGGTAATTAGGGCGGTGAAGGAGACGATCGTGATTGAAGTGAACAAGAAGGGTAGCAGCGACAAGAATTGGAACTAAAAGCGGGTTGAACGTAGGGGTTACACTCCAAACAACAAGGTTGCCAGGACCAGCGTGTAGCTTCGTCCGGTGCGAAGACGAGGAAGTGTGGTAAGTGTGCTAAAGGGCATACTGGAGAGTGTAGGTGGGGATCAAACCTTTGCTTCAAATGTGGGAGGCCCGGTCATCTGGAAAAGAATTGTGGGGTGAAGAGGTGTTATAACTGTGGCGGAAAGGGTCATATAAATAGAGACTGCAAGAAGCCGAGGGACGAGAGTTTTTGGGCAAGGAGGATGACTGGAACTGGAGGGCAGGAGGCGAGCGCAGAGCCTTCACGATGACCCGGGGAGGAGGCTAGGATGGACCCTGATGTCATGTCAGGTACGTATCTAGTAACCAAACTCTTGCTTCTGTGTTGTTTGATTCTGGTGCTAGTAGGAGTTTCATTTCTGCTGCCTTTTGTGCTAAGTTGCCCGAGTAAAAGTATTGATAAGCCCTTCGATGTAGAAACTGCCATAGGTAAGTCTACCAGGATTTCTGAGATGATAGAAGGCTGTGACATTGAATTAGAAGGTCATAAGTTTCCTGTTAGACCATTCGTGATGACCTTAGGCGGTTTCGATTTAGTCCTTGGAATGGATTGGTTGGCGGACTACGAGGCGAACATTGTGTGTCGTAAGACGATGATTCGGTTGAGAACGCCTGACGGGACTGCGGTGACGGTTTATGGTGATCGGCTCACTATGGTCCCGAAGGTGATTTCAATGGCGGTGGCAGGAAAGTGCATGAGGCGTGGATGTAGTGCCTACTTGGCCTACGTGAAGGATGTGGATACGCCAACACCACAACTGTTCGATGTACCAGTTGTGTGTGACTTTCCGGACGTGTTTCCGCAGGACTTACCAGGAGTGCCACCGGACCGCGAGATTGAGTTTCAGATTGATTTGATACCCGGTGCTCAGCCTGTAGCTATGGCACCGTATCGGTTGCCTCCGACTGAGATGAAGGAACTAATGGAGCAACTGTAGGAATCGCTCGATGAAGGGTTCATTAGACCGAGTATCTCTCCATGGGGTGCTCCGGTCCTATTTGTGAAGAAGAAAGACGGTAGCATGAGGATGTGTATAGACTATCGTGTGCTAAATAAGTTGACAGTGAAGAATCGGTAGCCCTTACCGAGAAATGATGATCTGTTTGATCAGCTCCAGGGTGCCAGTTGGTTCTCAAGGATAGACCTTCGATCTAGTTACCATCAATTAAAGGTGAAGGAGCAAGATATTCCTAAAATAGCTTTTCGCACACGTTATGGACACTACGAGTTCCTCGTTATGTCCTTTGGTTTAACCAACGCGCCAGCTACTTTTATGGACTTGATGAATCGGGTGTGTCGGCCGATGATGGATAAATCAGTGATTGTGTTTATGGATGATATCCTGATTTACTCGAGGAGCGAAGAGGAGCATGCCGGTCACATTCGGGAAGTGTTGGAGACATTGAGAAAGAAGAAGTTGTATGCTAAGTTCTCCAAGTGCGCATTCTGGTTGCGCGAAGTTCAGTTTTTGGGTCATGTTGTGAATCCTGACGGGATTATGATGAACCCGGCAAAGGTGGAGGCGGTGATGCAATGGAAGTCTCCAAAGACGCCATCCGAGATTCGTAGTTTCTTGGGTTTGGCGGGCTATTACAGATGGTTTATTCAAGACTTCTCTAAGATCGCCTCTCCTCTAACCAAGTTGACCCATAAGGATGTAAAGTTTGTGTGGGGTCAAGCTCAGGAGAAGGCGTTCGAGTAATTAAAGACGAGATTGACTCAAGCTCCTGTTCTGTCGTTACCCGATGGAAGTGAATATTTGGTGGTTTAGTCAGATGCTTCCTACTCGGGGTTGGGATATGTGTTAATGCAGAGAGGAAAGGTTATAGCCTATGCATCCTGACAGTTGAAGGTTCATGAGGTTAACTATCCTACTCATGACTTGGAGCTAGCAGCTGTGGTCTTTGCGTTAAAGATTTGGAGGCACTACCTATACACTGACCACAAGAGCTTGAAGTACTTCTTCGAGTAGAAGGACTTGAACATGAGGCAGAGGAGATGGTTGGAGCTCATAAAGGACTATGATTGCGAGATCCATTACCATCCTGGCAAAGCCAACGTGGTGGTGGATGCCCTTAGTCGAAAAGAGAGACCCGAGCCGATTCGGGTGAAAGCTTACCAGTTGATCATGACCTCGGATGTGATGAAGCAAGTTAAGGAGTATCAGGATGAGGCATTGAAAGAGGATCATCTTAACTCCAAATGAATGAGAGGTCTGGTTGCGGAGTTGGGTGAAAACACACTCGGTGTTAGAACCCGATTCGGGCGGATGTGGATTCCTCGTTTTGGGGATCTACGCGTGAAGATCATGGATGAAGCTAAGAAAACTCGGTACTCTATTAATCCCGGTGCTACGAAGATGTACCAAGACATGAAGAAAGACTATTGGTGGCCGGGTATGAAGCGTGATGTGGTAGAGTATGTGAGTAAATGCCTTACCTGTTTACAAGTGAAGGACGAGCACCAAAAACCATACGGGAAGATCCAACCATTGGATATACCGGAGTGGAAGTGGGAGCACATCACTATGGATTTTATTACGAAGCTGCCGCGTACCGCGCGAGGGTATGATGCCATATGGGTCACAGTTGATCGCTTGACGAAGAGTGCTCACTTCCTATCGATTCGCGAGACATATTCATCTGAGAGGTTGGCGGATCTGTTCATTAAAGAGATTGTAACTCGTCATGGTGTGTCGGTGTCTATTGTGTCAGATCGTGTCACCCGGTTTACATCTAAATTTTGGAATAAATTCCACGACGCGATGGGGACGAGGTTACATATTAAAACGACTTATCATCCTCAGACGGATGGTCAATCAAAAAGAATGATTCAGACACTGGAAGATATGCTTCGGGCATGCGTCATTGATTTTGGAGGAAATTGGGATGACCACTTACCGTTAGCCGAGTTCTCCTATAACAACAGTTATCATGCCAGTATTGGTATGCCTCCTTATGAGATGTTATACGGTAGGAGATGTAGAACCCCTGTTTGTTAGGGTGATATTGGTCAGATGGAAATGGGGAGTATTGAGGTGATCGAGGCTACGACTGAGAAGCTGGAAAGGATCAAGGCCTTCATGAAGGCAGCCAAAGATAGACAGAAGTCGTATGCTGATAAACGACGTAGACCGATTGAGTTCCAGATGGGTGATAGAGTTATGTTAAAAGTCTCACTTTGGAAGGGTATCATTCGGTTCAGAAAGCGGGCAATTTGAACACGAGATACATAGGGCCTTTCTGAATCATTGCTTGAGTAGGAGAGGTGGCCTATAGACTAGAATTACCAGAGGAGTTAAGTGGAATTCATCCGACATTCCATGTATCTCATCTGAGAAAATGTTTAGCAGATGAGGATATAATTGTTCCAGTGGAGGTAATCTCAATTATGTGGAGCAAGCAGTGGCGATCATCGATCGTAAAGAGAAGAGATTGAGGAATAAAGTGGTCCCACTTGTGCGCGTGCAATGGAAGCACAGAAAGGGATCGGAGTCTACGTGGGAGACTGAAGAAGAGATTAGACAACATTACCCACAATTGTTTGAGGAATAACAGGTTTCGGGGACGAAACCTATATAAGGGGGGTGGACTTGTAACACCTGGTTATTTTCTTTGAAGCCAAAGAAAGAATAAGAAAGTGAAGAAAAAGAAAGAAAAGAAATAAAGTCCAAGTTGAGGGACCAATTTTATTAAAAAGGACAAAAGTTTGGAAGGGTGGGTGTAAAGTGGGCATGGCAGCCCACTCTCCCCCCATACTCCCTTCCATTCAGTTCAGAGAGAGAGAGAAAGGGGAAAAGGGCTGAAACTTCGGGTTTTGAAGAATCAAGGTGCAAGAGTCAAAGTCAAGCGGGTTTGTGAGAAGCTTTACGCGAAGAGGCTGTCAATGTCAGTTCTAGAACCCCTCTTTTACATGTTTTGACCGATTTTGGGGCTGGAATGCATACATAAACTGTTTTTTGTTATGTTGGGTGTTGAACCCGTTCGTGTGTGTTTGGGTGTGTGTGCGAACGAGTGGGGCTCGTGTTTGGGCTTGTGATGTTGAGGATGATGTTATGGTTGTGTTTCTAAGCCTTAGAATGGTTGGTTTAAGCTTAGAACGGGTTAGAGAGGGTTTGGGGGCTGAAATCTGTGGTTCAGGTTCGAAGAGGCTGCATTCTGCACCCAGCTAGGGCTCATGCGACTGGAAGCCATGAGACCGAATGGCATCCGACTGGAGGCCATACGGCCGAAAGGCATGCGACTGAAGTCCATGCGCCTGAATGCCATGCGACTAAGGGTCATACGCATGGAAGTCATGCGACTGAAGTTCATGCGCCTAAAAGGCATGCGATTGAAGGTTAAGCGACTGGAGGCCTTACGGCCGAATGGTCATGCGACTGAAGGTCTCACGACTGAAAGTCATGCGACTGAAGGCTATGCGACTGAGGGCCCATACGCCCCATAGTGTTCATGCGTCTGGAAGCCCTCCATACGCATAAGTGTTCATTTGCCCCATAGTTTCCATACGCCTAAGTGTTCTCATGCGCCTGGAAGGCCATGCGACTGAATAGTGCCCATACACCCAAATATGGCTCATGCGCCCGAAAGAACTTAGTTTATTTTCTGATTCTCGGGAGAAAAGTGTAAATGTAGGCTTTGACTTTGGAGGTTCCCGGGGATATATAAGTTGACTTTTTGAGGTCATAGTTGATGTGATGGGCGATGTATGATGTGATGTATGATTGATGCCTATGCATGATGATGTGTGATTGATGACGTTTGATGATTATGTATGATTGTATGATTGTATGTTATGTTTCTTATTACGTATGATGATGTGACTTTACGTGGTGTGATTATTATGATGAACGTAAAGTATTATCTTAACGAAGTGAAAGATTTAAGATAATGAAGTGGAACATAATGAACGAATAAAAAGCCTTGCAAGCAAATGAAAGGAGGTTCACAACTCATTGAGAGTTGTTAGCTCAACTGTGTGTGTCTACAGCGTGCGATTTTGGCTAACTCATAAGGGTTCATACACACAATAAGAGTTTAGTCTCAGTGACTGCTCCAATATGTGCGATTTCCTAATTACTGTGTGTTATACAACGTGCGATCTTGGCGAACCCATAAGAGTTCACACACACAGGGGGGAGTATTTCCTAGTGACCACTCCATACGTGCGATATAGGGTCCTTGTCGCTTAACCCTAGATGAAATTGCTTGGTGCTCTATAGGGGGGTTAAGTACATGACAGGACCTAGATAGAAGTGAAAGATAATAAATGTACGAAAAGTGCGATAAGTACGAAATGTGCGAAACGTGCGAAATGTACGAAACGAACGATGATGAAGATAATAATTATTACCTTGATGTACGTATGATGTGTGATAACGTGCGATAGTAATGAAAATGCTTCAATGAATGAAAGGTAATGTAATGTTTTTATAAAACTAGAATTGTGACATCCGTCACTTTAAGGTCCGTCAATTAACGTGTTTGTCCGTCACCTATTCTATGTTTGGTCATTCCTCATCTCTATTTGACTCTTTATGTGGATATCATGTGTGCAATATTATCGTTGTGTGTGCTTTCGTTGGAACCATGTGTTAACCTTAAAAAGAGCTTTAAAACTTTCATTTTTGAAAACGACAAATATATCATTTTATAAATATAATAAATGTTTTAATATAACCATTTCTTAAGTCATAATAACATTAAATGAACTTTTACAATTAATATAAAACACCTAACAAAGTCGTTTTTCAACCGAACAAAATTTGGGAAAACTCGGGGGTTAAGTGCAGGGACTAAACTTGTAATTTTGCAAACTTGGGCTGGGTATAAATACCCTCATACCAGCCCTAATCCCCATTTCACCATCTTCTTCATCTTCATCTCCTCTTCACACACCAAATCTCCATTTTAGCACCAAATCCAACCCGAGAGGTCTCGTTTTCTTCGTCTTGACACCGTCTACAGCCTACACTACCCCTCTCTAGCAGGTAGTTGTCTTTGGTTGTCCATTTTCTAGCCTTTTCACGGCTGTCCAAACTAGGGTTTCGGGTGTTCGGGTTCAACCCGAACACACAAGGTCGTATGGGTGCGTGTGAGGTCTCTTTGCTTGTGTTTTATGCTTGTGTAAGTTTGTTGAGTGTTTCTGGAGGTCCTTGTGGTGTAAAACCCGTGTTTAGAGCAGCTCGGGGGCTGCTCCTCCCGACCACAGTCGCGATTCTGCAGATCAGGCGACTGGGTCATCTATGCGATTGAGTCGTGCGACTGAGTGGGTCGTGCGACTGGATCATGCGTCTGAGTCAATCGCGCGACTGAGTTGTGCGACTAGGCATGTCGTGCGACTGAGTTGTGCGACTGAGTGTCTGTGTGCGATTGAGTCATGCGTGCGAATGAGTGTATGCGAATGAGTCATGCGATTGAGTGTTTGTGTGCGATTGAGTCAGGTGACCGACTGAATGTGTGCGAATGAAAGTGATTCGCACGACTGGAGTCCAATCGCACGAATGAAGGTTCAGTCGTACGAAAGTAGCTAATTCGCACGATTGAAGGTTGATTCGTGCGCATGGAAGTTGAGTCGTGCGATTGGGTGTTGTGTGGTACGACTGAAGGCCAATCATACGAATGAAGGCTCAATCGTACGAATGAAGCTGATTCGCACGATTGAGGGTTGATTCGCACGAATGGAGGTTGAGTCGTGCGTCTGACCTTGTTATGCGACTGAAATTGTTGTGTTTGACCCCTTGTGCGTGGTGTGAGTATGTCGTGTGGTGTCGAGGTAACACTAACACAATAATGCCATTGTTTGGCCACAAATATTAAAGTCAACGCGAGAAAGGGCACAGAAACTATTTTGAGCAAATTAAACTAACGCTTTTACAACGACCAAATCGACTTATAACTATTGACACTTATTCAATGCTTCTTCAATAAACAACGATGCTTTTATTTAAACATCATCGTTAGTGGCGACAATGTCTTGTACATGGATCTACATAAGGTCTAGTATGTGTGTCAGTCTGTGTGTGTTGTGCGTGACCCATCCGATACGACCCGAACCGACCCATCATTATTGCGCGCTTATACATATATCATATCATTAATGCTATACAATAACTGTCAATAGGTGTTTGACTGTTTATTTGCATTCAACATTTGGGATACATCGCTCATACATACTTACCACCTAACAAGTGAGTTTCGTGGCCCCTTTTTACGCTTATACAATATTTCAACCATTTACAAATTGGGGGAAAAGTATGCTTACACAATTTTTATGCTGTACAACTTACATACATTTTTACATACAAGGAATCAACGTGATACTGTGTTGCAAGTACTATTTGATACATGCTTGGGTCTGCTGTGTGGTTCTATCTTTGCAACTATTTAATTCCAGTGTGGGAACCGACGGTTAGGTATTGGTAGTACTACTGGGTTGACACCCCCACCCTCGTTCGATGGTATACTAGTTGGTACCATCAGTGGCCAGGAACGGGCCCTTGGGTGAATATATGCCGACAATTTCTTTGTGTACGTCGCTAGGTTTGGTTGCAAAGCTCATGTCATGTGATATTTACTTGTGTAATAACTGTATTCACGGTATTCCGACGCGCTATTTATTACAGCATCACTTACATTTTTATTACACAAACCTGCGAGCTCACCAACAATTATGTTGACCGTTTTAAGCATATCTTTTCAGGTGATCATGCAAGTCCAGGAATCTAGGTGTGCTGCCTTAGTGGAGACCCTAGGATGCATTTTTGGGACTTAGCTCATGTTTGATAAACAATCTTTTTGAACAATGTTATCGCATGTAATCAATTATTAACATTTGAACTTGTTCCCGGGTTGTGGGAATTAACATTTACATTTTCATCATATGTGTATATGTGTTATCATCATCATGTTGCTTATGGCTATGTTGTCGTGAACATTGACTAAACACGACACAAGTCCCCTTGTTGTCGGGTGTCGTCATGACACGCATGTCATCATTTATTTATATTGCTCTCTATCGCTTACCATGTGTTATGACGATCCCGGTCTCGTTACATCCCCGTGTTTCCGCTTTTAGCGGGGGTGTGACAGATTGGTATCAGAGCCATTGGTTATAGAGAATTAGGCAATACGCTTGACCTAGACTATAACCTAGGAACCTTCATGTAGATTTGCATGCTAGGACTCTGTATGCATATTATATCTCGTGTATGTGTTCCTCGCTGCTTGACTTGTTCATCTATTTGTTATGTGATCTTTCTACCCTATGAGAGAGCCCTTGTGCTCACTCTTTTATGGGGATGCTTCTATTGGATCTTCCGTTCCCTCTGCGCGCCGAGTTAGTTATCAGATCCGGGTATTAACCCGAAGAAATCATCACAGATTATACTATTGCGCTTGACCTTGGACATTGAGATTAACTCTGAGGAGGAATATGTCTGAAACCTCGAAAGATGAGGAAATAGACAACCTCCGCTAGACTAAACGTGATTGTATACATGGACTTGATGGATTATTATGGATATGATGTAAAGGGAAGTCGGATGTCATGTAACCGGATCGGGCATCATTCTCGGTACATCGTGGGTGTGGTGGGAACGCTGCGGGGAACCCTATATATAAACATCACCGGTATACCGAGAATATGCTTGAAATGGGCTGCATGGTGGTCTTGACTGACCGGAACATGAACATTGGAACTTGATAAGTGGAATACATTTGTATCATATGGTGACTAAAGTTTATATGTTACCTCTTTTATGTTTAGAACATGCCGCCTCGAAGAGTCACCCGTAGCAGTAGTGGCGGGAGTGAAGCCCCAAGGGGCAGAGGCCGAGGCAGAGGCAGAGCACCAAGAGCAAACGATGCTCCTGCCAGTAACAGTCAAGGAACAGGGAACGCCGACATGGCAGCCCTGATCGCTCAGCAATTGGCCGCGCTGATTCCTACTATAGTGGCCCAAGTGAGCGACGCACTTCAACAACACCACCCTCACGGGGATGGTGGCAACGATGATGGAGCCCAAGGTGGGATAGAAACTGAAACAGGAAACGGGAACCCGACTGGAAACGAGAGCAACCAGGAAACCGGAAATGGTGGTACTGCCGGTATCGAAACTGGAGTGGTAAATGCTCGTCGGGGATGTTCGTACAAGGAGTTCGTGGCTTGTAAGCCAAGGGAATTAGACGGGAAAGGTGGGGCGATAGCCCTAACCAGGTGGTTGGAAAAGATGGAGGCAGTAATTGACATCAGTGAGTGCCTCGACAGCCAGAGGATCAAGTATGCCACTTGTTCTCTACAGGGTAAAGCCCTAACCTGGTGGAACACCCAGATTCAAGCACGAGGAAGAGAGTCTGCGATGCAAATGTCGTGGGACGAGTTCAAAGCCTTGATTACCGAGGAATACTGCCCTCTCAACGAGATGCAGAAGCTGGAGCATGAGTTCTGGAATCATGCTATGGTGGGGGCAGGGCATGCAGCTTATACTGATCGTTTTCATGAGCTGGCAAGATTGGTTCCGCATCTGGTCACGCCGGAATCAAAGAGGATTGAAAGGTACATTTGGGGACTCGCGCCTCAAATTAGAGCTATGGTCACAGCAGCCGCTCCTCCTACTATTCAGAGCGCAATTCTGAAAGCTGGCGCTCTGACTGATGAGATGGTTAGAACAGGGGTTTTGGGCCGAGGGGCCGAGAAGAGGAAGGATGTTGGGGATCGAGCCGGTCGAGTGCCGGAAGGTTTGAGAAGAGGTCTAAGCCGACCAGGAATTTTGTGGCCGTGTCTCAGGCCAGAAGAGAGTATGTGGGGCCGCACCCCAAATGTGACAGGTGCAATTATCATCATCCCCCAGGGACACAGTGCCGGGTGTGCGCTAACTGTAAGCGCCCGGGTCACTTGGCAAGAGATTGCAGAACTGCGCCAAATCTTGTAGCACCCGTCAACGCGGTTAACCCCGCCGGGAATGCAAGGGCTTGCTTTGAGTGTGGGAGCCCCGATCACTACAGGAATATGTGCCACAGGCTGAATCGGCACCGGGTCAACAGGGGAACAACCAGCAACAGGTTTTGGCTATAGCTGGGAATCAAGGCCCGGCTACTCAGGGGAACGCAGCTCGGGGACGTGCATTCGTCATTGGAGCTAATGATGCTCGTCAGGACCCGAATGTTGTCACGGGTACGCACTTACTCAATCATCACTTCGCATCTATATTATTTGATACTGGAGCAGACAATAGTTTCATATCTTCTGAGTTTGTACAATTGCTTGATTTGAGTCCTAGTAGGCTAGAAACTAGCTACTCTGTAGAAATGGCCAATGGTAGGGTTGCTCAGGCCGATGAGATTATTAGGAAGTGTTCGTTGACGTTGGAGGATCATACATTCGACATAGATTTGATACCCTTCGAGTTGGGAAGCTTCGATGTGATTGTGGGTATGGATTGGTTGTCGCAAAATGGAGCAGAGATTGTTTGCCGAGACAAAGTAGTACGTATCCCTATGCCAAACGGGGAAGTACTCAAGGTTCAGGGAGAACGACCGGGTAAGAGCTTAAAGCTTATTTCCTGCATGAAAGCACGCCAGAGTTTACGAAAGCAGTGTTATGCTTTTCTGGCTCATGTAGTTGAAAAGAAAGACGAAGAAAGGAAGCTGGTGGATATTCCAGTGGTACGGGATTACCCAGAAGTATTTCCAGATGACTTGTCTGGTTTACCTCCTCCACGACAGGTGGAATTCCGTATTGAGTTGGTTCCTGGAGCTACACCGGTAGCGAAAACGCCATATCGACTAGCACCATCCGAGATGCAAGAGTTGTCTAGTCAGTTACAGGAACTACTGGAGAAGGGTTTTATTCGACCGAGTCATTCACCGTGGGGAGCACCGGTACTATTTGTCAAGAAGAAGGATGGATCGTTCCGTATGTGCATCGATTACCGTGAACTGAACAAGTTAACGGTGAAGAACCGATATCCTCTCCCCAGGATCGACGACTTATTTGATCAGCTGCAAGGAGCTTCGTATTTTTCAAAGATCGATCTTCGTTCTGGATACCATCAGCTCAGGGTTTTCGAGGACGACATACCGAAGACCGCGTTCAGAACTCGTTATGGGCACTATGAGTTCTTGGTCATGCCGTTCGGGTTGACTAACGCACCAGCTGTGTTCATGGATCTAATGAATCGGGTGTGCAAACCTTACTTGGATAAGTTCGTGATCGTGTTCATAGACGATATACTTATCTATTCCCGATCAAAAGAGGATCATGTAGAACATCTTCGGGCTATTCTGGAGCTACTACGGGAAGAGAAACTTTTCGCCAAGTTCTCGAAGTGTGAATTTTGGCTGCGAGAAGTGAAGTTTTTGGGTCATGTGGTTAATGAGAACGGGATTCACGTAGATCCCGGCAAGATCGAAGCGGTGAAGAAGTGGGATACGCCCCAGACACCATCAGAGATACGGCAATTCTTAGGATTGGCCGGTTATTATCGTCGCTTCATCGCGAATTTCTCAAAGATTGCACAACCGTTGACCCTGCTTACTCAGAAAGACAAGAAGTTTGACTGGGGATTTGCACAAGAGCAAGCGTTCCAAATGTTGAAAGAGAAGTTGTGCAACGCGCCTATACTGTCTCTCCCAGACGGAACAGATGATTTTGTGGTTTACTGCGACGCGTCACATCAGGGACTGGGATGTGTACTAATGCAGAAGGACAAGGTGATTGCCTACGCTTCGCGACAACTTAAAGTGCACGAGAAGAACTACACCACTCATGATCTTGAGTTGGGCGCTGTAGTATTCGCACTCAAGATATGGAGGCATTACTTGTATGGCACCAAATGCGTCATCTTCACCGATCATAAAAGCCTTCAACATATTCTGGATCAGAAGGAACTCAACATGCGCCAACGACGTTGGGTAGAGCTTCTCAGTGACTACGATTGTGAGATCCGGTATCATCCCGGGAAAGCTAACGTGGTGGCTGATGCCTTAAGCCGTAAAGAACGTGTGAAACCACTACGTGCACGAGCGTTGGGTTTGACCATCCAAACCAACTTGAAAGCTCAGATTCAAATTGCACAGAGTGAGGCATTAAAAGAAGAAAACCTTGCGGGAGAAGAGTTTCGGGGGTTAGATAAACAGATGATTCGCAAGGATGACGGTATTCAGTACTTCATGGATCGCATATGGGTACCCAAATGGGGAGGTGTTCGAACCTTAGTCATGGATGAAGCCCACAAGACGCGATATTCTATTCATCCTGGTGCAGACAAGATGTATCATGATCTTAAGGATCTATACTGGTGGCCAGGCATGAAGAAAGACATTGCCTTACGTCAGTCAATGCTTGACGTGTTCGAAAGTCAAAGCTGAACATCAGAAGCCATCGGGATTATTACAGCAACCTGAAATTCCCGAGTGGAAATGGGAGAACATAGCTATGGATTTCATTACCAAACTCCCTAGAACAAACAGCGGTCATGACTCGATATGGGTCATTATTGATCGAATGACGAAGTCAGCACATTTCTTGCCTATCCGAGAAGATTATAAGATGGATAAGTTGGCGAGATTGTACATCAAAGAGGTCGTGACACGGCACGGGGTGCCGGTGTCAATCATATCCGACCGTGATAGCAGATTCACTTCACGTTTTTGGCAGACGCTACAGAAAGCGATGGGTACTCGGTTAGACATGAGTACAGCCTATCACCCTCAAACAGATGGCCAAAGTGAACGCACTATACAGACGCTAGAAGACATGTTGAGAGCGTGTGTAATCGATTTTGGTGGTAGTTGGGATGCTCATCTGCCGTTGATTGAGTTCTCCTACAACAATAGCTACCATACAAGCATTGGATGTGCTCCATTTGAAGCGTTGTATGGAAGAAAATGCAGATCTCCCGTTTGTTGGGCCGAAATTGGTGAAAGTCAGCTGACAGGCCCAGAGATCATCCAAGAAACAACAGACAAGATTTTCCAAATCAAAGATCGACTCAAAGCCGCGCGAGATCGTCAAAAGAGCTATGCCGACAATCGTCGGAAGCCTCTAGAATTCAATGTTGGGGATCGTGTGTTACTTAAAGTTTCCCCTTGGAAAGGAGTCGTTCGATTCGGAAAGAAAGGGAAGTTAGCCCCAAGATACGTTGGACCATTTGAGATCACTGAAAGGATCGGTCCAGTGGCTTACCGATTAAGGTTGCCACAAGAGCTTAGCGGTGTACATGATACTTTTCACGTGTCAAACCTCAAGAAATGTTTGGCCGATGAATCCCTTCACGTGCCAATCGAGGAAATCAAGATTGACGACAAGCTTCATTTTGTTGAAGAACCCATTGAGGTCATGGATCGAAAGGTCAAGCAACTGAAGCGCAGTAGGATACCTATTGTTCGCGTTAGGTGGAATTCAAAACGAGGGCCAGAGTTTACATGGGAACGTGAAGATCAGATGAAACTCAAATATCCACATCTTTTCGAGGATGACACTCTTGGACCTAACTCCAGCTGAATTTCGGGACGAAATTCTCTCAACTGGGGGATACTGTGACATCCGTCACTTTAAGGCCCGTCAATTAACGTGTTTGTCCGTCACCTATTCTATGTTTGGTCATTCCTCATCTCTATTTGACTCTTTATGTGGATATCATGTGTGCAATATTATCGTTGTGTGTGCTTTCGTTGGAACCATGTGTTAACCTTAAAAAGACCTTTAAAACTTTCATTTTTGAAAACGACAAATATATCATTTTATAAATATAATAAATGTTTTAATATAACCATTTCTTAAGTCATAATAACATTAAATGAACTTTTACAATTAATATAAAACACCTAACAAAGTCGTTTTTCAACCGAACAAAATTTGGGAAAACTCGGGGGTTAAGTGCAGGGACTAAACTTGTAATTTTGCAAACTTGGGCTGGGTATAAATACCCTCATACCAGCCCTAATCCCCATTTCACCATCTTCTTCATCTTCATCTCCTCTTCACACACCAAATCTCCATTTTAGCACCAAATCCAACCCGAGAGGTCTCGTTTTCTTCGTCTTGACACCGTCTACAGCCTACACTACCCCTCTCTGGCAGGTAGTTGTCTTTGGTTGTCCATTTTCTAGCCTTTTCACGGCTGTCCAAACTAGGGTTTCGGGTGTTCGGGTTCAACCCGAACACACAAGGTCGTATGGGTGCGTGTGAGGTCTCTTTGCTTGTGTTTTATGCTTGTGTAAGTTTGTTGAGTGTTTCTGGAGGTCCTTGTGGTGTAAAACCCGTGTTTAGAGCAGCTCGGGGGCTGCTCCTCCCGACCACAGTCGCGATTCTGCAGATCAGGCGACTGGGTCATCTATGCGATTGAGCCGTGCGACTGAGTGGGTCGTGCGACTGGATCATGCGTCTGAGTCAATCGCGCGACTGAGTTGTGCGACTAGGCATGTCGTGCGACTGAGTTGTGCGACTGAGTGTCTGTGTGCGATTGAGTCATGCGTGCGAATGAGTGTATGCGAATGAGTCATGCGATTGAGTGTTTGTGTGCGATTGAGTCAGGTGACCGACTGAATGTGTGCGAATGAAAGTGATTCGCACGACTGGAGTCCAATCGCACGAATGAAGGTTCAGTCGTACGAAAGTAGCTAATTCGCACGATTGAAGGTTGATTCGTGCGCATGGAAGTTGAGTCGTGCGATTGGGTGTTGTGTGGTACGACTGAAGGCCAATCATACGAATGAAGGCTCAATCGTACGAATGAAGCTGATTCGCACGATTGAGGGTTGATTCGCACGAATGGAGGTTGAGTCGTGCGTCTGACCTTGTTATGCGACTGAAATTGTTGTGTTTGACCCCTTGTGCGTGGTGTGAGTATGTCGTGTGGTGTCGAGGTAACACTAACACAATAATGCCATTGTTTGGCCACAAATATTAAAGTCAACGCGAGAAAGGGCACAGAAACTATTTTGAGCAAATTAAACTAACGCTTTTACAACGACCAAATCGACTTATAACTATTGACACTTATTCAATGCTTCTTCAATAAACAACGATGCTTTTATTTAAACATCATCGTTAGTGGCGACAATGTCTTGTACATGGATCTACATAAGGTCTAGTATGTGTCAGTCTGTGTGTGTTGTGCGTGACCCATCCGATACGACCCGAACCGACCCATCATTATTGCGCGCTTATACACATATCATATCATTAATGCTATACAATAACTGTCAATAGGTGTTTGACTGTTTATTTGCATTCAACATTTGGGATACATCGCTCATACATACTTACCACCTAACAAGTGAGTTTCGTGGCCCCTTTTTACGCTTATACAATATTTCAACCATTTACAAATTGGGGGAAAAGTATGCTTACACAATTTTTATGCTGTACAACTTACATACATTTTACATACAAGGAATCAACGTGATACTGTGTTGCAAGTACTATTTGATACATGCTTGGGTCTGCTGTGTGGTTCTATCTTTGCAACTATTTAATTCCAGTGTGGGAACCGACGGTTAGGTATTGGTAGTACTACTGGGTTGACACCCCCACCCTCGTTCGATGGTATACTAGTTGGTACCATCAGTGGCCAGGAACGGGCCCTTGGGTGAATATATGCCGACAATTTCTTTGTGTACGTCGCTAGGTTTGGTTGCAAAGCTCATGTCATGTGATATTTACTTGTGTAATAACTGTATTCACGGTATTCCGACGCGCTATTTATTACAGCATCACTTACATTTTTATTACATAAACCTGCGAGCTCACCAACAATTATGTTGACCGTTTTAAGCATATCTTTTCAGGTGATCATGCAAGTCCAGGAATCTAGGTGTGCTGCCTTAGTGGAGACCCTAGGATGCATTTTTGGGACTTAGCTCATGTTTGATAAACAATCTTTTTGAACAATGTTATCGCATGTAATCAATTATTAACATTTGAACTTGTTCCCGGGTTGTGGGAATTAACATTTACATTTTCATCATATGTGTATATGTGTTATCATCATCATGTTGCTTATGGCTATGTTGTCGTGAACATTGACTAAACACGACACAAGTCCCCTTGTTGTCGGGTGTCGTCATGACACGCATGTCATCATTTATTTATATTGCTCTCTATCGCTTACCATGTGTTATGACGATCCCGGTCTCGTTACATCCCCGTGTTTCCGCTTTTAGCGGGGGTGTGACAAGAACTCACTCAGCAACGCTGACTTTTTATGCATTTTCCGGTTGGCAGGTAAATGTTGCTGAGGATGGCACGAGGCGGCTACTTGGCTTATTTTGGATGGCATTCCCTTGTATAATGTTTTTGCATTGTAATGCGAATAAACGATGTTTTGTAATGAATGTTGCATTAACTTGCAAAAGCATTTAATATGAAATGAAATGTTGTTTTTTAATGTTTCCGCTGCAATGATTTATTTAAGTTAATGTAAATATATGTTTTATGTGCGATGAATGGTCAGCTGTTAGCGTCCCGGGAACGGGGCCTTACAACAACGCTATCACTAATACCTGAATTATTGATAGTGGGGATTCCAGGCACATGACGGGGAATTTGTCTCTCCTTTTCAATGTCAAGCAAATTAAAGGGGGGCACGTATCATTCGCTGGGAATAAAGAAGGTTACATCACAGCTCAAGGCGAAGTGGAAAATGAGAAAGTGAAGTTTGACAAGGTCAATTATGTTCAACAACTACAGAACCACTTGCTTTTAGTCTCCCAGATCTGTGATAAAGGATTCAAAGTTGTGTTTGACAACAAGAAGTGGTACATGTTGAAAAAGGATTATGTTATCCAGGAGGATAAAGTTCTAATGTCAGCTTCAAGATATAATGATCTGTATGTCTTGGATCTATCAAAAGCCTCCACAACTGAGACCAGTGTGCAATGCTTCTTGTCAAAAGAAACAGAGAGGGATTCAATCTCCTGGCATAGGAGAATGAGACAAATTAATCCTAGGAAGATGAATCATCTGATACAGAATGATTTAGTGAATGGAGTAACTGTCAAGAATTTCCAGCTGCCGGATTTTTGCGTAGCATGTAAGAAAGGGAAACAGACTAAGAAGTCTCATAAGGCAAAGAAAGTTAATTCTATCGATATTCCTCTCGAGCTTCAACACATGGATATGTTTGGACCGGTAAGCACAAAGAGTATTGCTGGAGATATATACTGCCTCGTAGTAACTGATGATTACTCAAGATTTTCTTGGGTGATGTTTCTGAAATCCAAATCAGAGACTTTTGAATCATTCAAACATCTAGTAACTACTTTGGAATCACCCTACAAGCTGAAAGTAATGCAGATTCGATCAGACAACGGAACAGAGTTCAAAAATCAGTGGATGGAGGCATTCTGTAGAGAAAAAGGAATTGTACATCAATTTACGTCTGCCTACACTCCACAGATGAATGGGGTTGCTGAACGAAAGAATCATAGCTTAATAGAGACAGCAAGAACAATGTTAGCCGACACTAAACTGCCTATACAATTTTGGAATGAAGCAGTGGCTAATGCATGCTATACTCTTAATCGAGTCTTAGTGGTCAAACATCATGGAAAAACATGCTATGAATTGCTCCAGCGACGTAAACCCAACTTGGAGTATCTAGAACCATTTGGAGCACCGTGCATGTTGTTAAAGAAGACTCAGACTGGGAAGTTTTGTGAGAAGGCCGAAGAAGGTATCTTTCTCGGATATAGTATACCAGACAAGAGAGTTTATAACAACTCAACAGGTCAGGTAGAAGTATGGTGCAATGTCGATGTCCAAAGATACACCAACCCCCCCCCCTGGTGGAAAACGACCTTCTTTCTTCTTTGACTATGATGGATTTTTTAAATCCTTCAATCTACCGCCTTTTCATCCTGATGATGAGTTATCTGCTCGAATGATGTATGATGTTTTGAATACTCCTCCACTAGACCCGACTTCATTGGTTCAATTAGACAATACTTCTAGCCCTTCAGGGGGAGAGCTTGAAGTAGTGATTCTTCCTCTGATGATGAGGCAGTTGAGACTGAAAATGCGGACCAGGAGGAACAGGTTCCCTCTAATGAAAGTACACATGCATCTGATCTTGATGCCACTGACACTTTTGAACCTCATACTCCAACCGCCACGGATACTGAACCCGGGATTACAAATCTGGACACTGAAATCGTTGTTCCCACCATTCCCGGATCTCGAATTAATGTGTATCATCCCCTGGACACTGAAATCAACTATACTCAGCTGATTATGCTACAGTCATGGAAAAAGGTTATCTTCACGATGGTGCTTATCGATGTTTTGTGTCTCATTTGAGCCTAAATATGTAAGTAAAGCCTTAAACGACGAGGCATGGGTTAGTGCTATGCAAGAAGAACTCCTTCAGTTCAAGAAGTTAGGAGTATGGACCATTGTGGACAGACCAAAAGGTGCTAAGGTGATTGGCACTAAATGGGTGCTGTAGTGTAAGAAAGATGATCAAGGCGTCATAATCAGAAACAAGGCTAGGCTAGTCGTTCAAGGATTCAGGCAAGTAGAAGGCATTGACTACAATGAAGTGTTTGCACCGGTGGCAAGGATGGAAGCAATTCGTATTTTCTTAGCCTACGCATCCTACATGAAGATTAAAGTTTATCAATTGGATGTGAAAAGTGCATTTCTTCATGGTGAAATTCGTGAAACATTGTACGTCAGTCAACCCGAAGGATTTGAGGATCCGTATCATCGGGATAGAGTCTATAAATTGGACAAGACTCTATACGGGCTTCATCAAGCTCCACGAGCCTGGTATGAGAAACTATCAACTCATCTGCTGAAACATGGTTTTTGCAGAGGAGTCATTGACTGCACGTTGTTCATCAAAGAGAAAGATGATGATTTACTACTGGTACAGATATATGTGGATGACATCATCTTCGGCTCCAAAAATGAAGCTTTATGTAAGGAATTCGAATCTGTGATGAAAGCTGAGTTCGAGATAAGTGCCATGGGGGAGATGAAGTTCTTTCTTGGGTTACAGGTGGATCAAACACCAAAAGGAATATTCCTGCATCAGTCCAAATATGTAGGAGATATCCTTAGTCGATTCGACATGGAGAATGCTACAGCTACTGGAACTCCACTTGCCACGAACCATGACATGGCACCCGACGAAAATGGAGATCTGGTTGATGCTACCATGTACAGAGGAATGATCGGATCTCTAATGTACCTCACAACTTCTAGTCCTGATATTATGTACGCCACGTGTCTTTGTTCCAGATATCAGGCAAAACCAAAAGTAAATCATCTCATTGGAGTTAAAAGGATTTTTTGTTATCTGAAGGGTACTCCAACACTCGGGTTGTGGTATCCTCATGATGATGACTTTGAGCTTACAGCGTATACTGACTTGGATTATGGTGGTTGCAAGATGAATTACAAGTCAACATCAGCGGGATGTCAGTTCTTTGGAAGACGATTAGTCACCTGGCAGTGTAAGAAGCAGACATCTGTTGCTCTGTCAACATGTGAAGCTGAATATGTTGCTACTGCAAGCTGTTGCTCCCAAATCATTTGGATTCAACAGCAAATGCGAGACTACGGTTTGCAATTTTCTAACACCCCTATCTTTGTTGATAATTCTGCTGCAATTGTTGTTACTAAAATCCGGTCCAACACCCAAAAACTAAACACATCGGTATTAAATATCACTTTATACGTGACTGTTTTGAAAAGAAATTAATCGATGTTGTTAAAATTAATACGGATTTTCAACGCGCCGGCCTTTACACAAAAGCGTTTGACAAACCTCGGTTTTTATATCTGTTGGAGGTCAATGGCGTGAAAAAGAAAAGTGTTGTGATTCCTGAAGAGTCGAGTTCGTACTCCGTCATATTTTTCTTATTTTGTTTTTATTTTCCTGTCTTTAAAAAAAATCCAAAAACACAAAAATATTTTCGGTTGTAGAATTTTAGGGGGAGAATAGTTTAGTTAGTTTTCAGTTATAGTTTCAGTATTTAATTACTTATAAAAAAAACTAGGGCGGGCAGATTAGCTGAGAGTTATGCAATCAAATCTGTGAGATTGATTCAACAATTATGAAAAATGATAGTACACAGGGAACTAATTATTTGGGACATCATAAGGATTTAAAGGATCAACATGTTATATTCAAATTACAAGTCTGAGAAGTCTAAGCAAAATAGAAGAAAAATGATAGTAAACTAGTCTGCTACTGAGGTAACATAAAGAAAATAGACCTAGAGGTTGCTAGTTCATTATATGATGTGTTGGTAGATTCAACACAATAGACGAGTAGACTTCATTGGTGAATCAAATTCACACTAAGTTGTTCAACTTGCCGTGGGTTCATATCTTATCCCTGGTTAACACAATCATTGCATTTCCAATAAGGGGTGACGAGCAAAATAAATGCCACAAATGTGTGTGGATGACCATAAAAATGAGCAAAGAACATGAAAAAAATGTTAAGCGCAATCAAGCTAATGACTAATGTTGTTGGTGAGTTATGTGCAAAAAGAATAAAAATGCTCTAACAAGAAGATAGGTTGTGTGCCTCTCTGTTGTGCGATGGCATTGACCTGAGGATAATCATAACCTAAATTTTCTAGAATTCATTGTTGTTTGCGCCTCTCTGCTGTGCGATGGCACTGACCTGAGGCTTGGCATCTCTCTGAAAGCTCTTAGAATAGTTTCTTCTTGTCAAATACCCGTAGACAGCTCAAAAATATCCTGAGGAATGTTGATTACCATATAAGTGTGGGATCAACAAATGCTTGTTGAAGTAATATAACCTAACTCATCACCAATGTGAGTCAAAAATCTATGTATGGATTTAAGTGGACAAACATACTGACAATCATCGTGACTGCAACTCTCGACTGCCAAAATCAGTGTGTGCATCTTATAGCTCTAGTATGATTTCCTACAAGTGTTATTGACTCTTAAACAAATAAGAATCTAGTATTCACATAGAACTAAAAGGATCCCAAATAATTATGATATACCTGTATGATTCCATATGAATCTCTCTAGAAATGATTAAAATAACATGAAGCTGTTCTGTTCAGGAGGAAAAATCGCTTAATGGATTTTAAAAGGTTTCAATCCACCTCAAACCAAAAACACAAAAATTATGTTTTCTCTCTTTGTTTGTGTTATATCAAATTGTTTCTATGTTTTAGTTATTTGCTTTACGTAGATGTCAGACTATGTAAGTAGATGAACACTGTGAATCACAAGCTAAAAGGATCATGTCTGAGGTGATTAAATGTTTTCAAACTAAAAGGATCACGTCTAAGGTGATCAAATGGTTCAAATTAAAAGGATCACTTCTGAGGTGATAAAATGTTTTCAAATTAAAAGGGTCACGTCTGAGGTGATCAAATGATGTTCAGTTAAAACAAAAAGGTCATGTCTGAGATGATCGTTGTTCATAATGTTATATATCACAAGATCAACCTCATAAGTATGAGTCAATCGCACGATTGAATCATAAGTATGAGCCAGTCGTACGTATGAACCATAAGTATGAACAAGTCACACGATTGGACCATGAGTATGGAAACAATCATGCGATTGGATTATAAGATTGAACCACTCGTACGACTAGATGAAGGAGTATGAGCTAGTCGCACGACTGAACCCCAGTCGCACGCTTGAATCATGCGTATGGGTCCTGTCGCACGATTGAAATTTAAAACAGTATAAAAAGGGGCTTAGTCGGTCATAGCCCTACACTTGACCTCAAAAACTCTCTCAAAGACCGCCGATTACTAAGCACCCTTTTCAAAATTGTCGTTGTGATTTCCACTGATATTGCGGTACTAACTGATTACTATCCATCTACAGGTACTATGAGACTGAAACCATGTCAAATGAGGAGATTAATCGAACCAAACAGTCCGAAAATGTTAAAACCAGAACCGTGACTTAAAAACCTAAAATAAAACACTTAAATGTACATAAACGTGTATTTAAAAGACATTAAGTGTTATATCGTGTCCAGGCGCATCTAATGAATTCAAATGTGAAGTGACATTGACTGTTTTAACAAAGATTCGAAATTTTGGACTCGAACAGTGCTCATGCGAAAGGACATGCTGATGAACTTCAGTCGCACGATTGAGCCAGGCACACGATTCAATCGCACGATTGAATCAATCGGTTACTCAGTCGAACGACTGACTCAACCGCATGACAAAACATACGACTAAGTTCAGTCGTAGGCTCAATCGTACGACTAAGCTTAGTCATATGGTTCAATCATACGATTGAACCAGTAGGTTACAATCTGTTCAAATTCAAGTGTTCTTTTCTGGTGAACGGATCTAACGTGTTTGTTACTTGTGTTGTAGCAACATCGCTGACAGATGGACTATGAGCACTAAGCACAATATTTGTGCTTACCTCAACACTACGTGTAGGAACGCTTCAGAGTTTATTCGGATCATCGAGTTTCTTCGTCGATCGAGGATTTACAGAGCTATTTCTACTTCGTGCACACCTTATCGCTCACTGCAGCAGGCATTCTGGGAGAATGCTGTTGTAGATCGCTCAGTTGAGCCATACTGGATCCGAAGTTCTATCTTCGGCCAAGACATTGACATAGGGGAAGACAACTTCCGGAGGGTCTTGGATTTGGGGAGGATGGAGACCACCCAACCAAGCTACATCCCTGACTATTCGGGGATGTTTCTTGAGGATCAAGTACGCCGGCGACATCAATACCGGCGTGTGATGGGTGGTCCATGGGACAACCCTTAACGATGTTAAAAGACGAATTTATCTCTCATTTAATCGTGTAATTATCTTGAATTAGATAACTACAGTTGCTTATGTTTCAGGTATGTTCTGGGAGCTAAAAATGGATAAAATGCTGCTTAGTATGGAACGGAGTGGAACGGGACATGCATGGAAGGAAGAAGAGAAACAACAAAACATTTAGGGCTCCACCGTAATTTACGGTGGCCACCGTAAATTACGGTGGACCTACAGTATTCAATTTCCCCACTGTAACACAGAAGAGAACTACCGTAGCAGTTTGAAGTCTACCGTAGCAGTTTGAAGTCTACCGTAACTTACGGTGGCTACCGTAAGTTACGGTAGAGATGACAAACAAAAGTGTAACTGCCTTATTAAAATCGTGGGGAGGTGCCTTTTCAGAGGCTCTCTGGATACCTGACGACTTCTGGGGAGAAAAGGGGTGATTTTGGCTGTTCTTGGTTGGTTCCAAACATCTCCAAATATTGGGTTTTGTGTTTTCGATTCGTATGCATATTAATCGGTGTGTGATGATAACGTACCAAGTCATGCGTGGCTAAACATTTGGTGATCATCCTAGATGTAAGGTTTGCTATTGAAACTCTATGTTTGTGCTCGATTTTCTAGAATAATAACTTTGAATGTTTGTTTGAGCTATTATGGTGTTTGGATATTTGTTTGTAAATTGTTGATTGTTGTTTGAGTTAATCTAAACCATACGTTCTTGGTGCCATTGGCAATCGAGATATCATGGGAGAGATTAGGGTTGGATAATTGTCAATTGATCATCGAGTAACAACCTCGCATTTACCAATCCGAGTACTTATTTCTCCTTCATCACAAACACATAATCAAACACGAACCATGTCTATGTGGTTCTTTCTAGTAGGCATAAACATTAGTGTGGATTAAAACCTGAAATCTAGGATGGTAGCTTGTTCCTAATCTGTTTACAAAAGTATTCTTTGATTTGCAATCTATTTAGTTACTATTAGTTCTTAAACCAAAACAATCCAACTTTTGATATTTAATTTTAGCATCGTAGTTTAATTATAGTGAATTCACAAGACTATAAAATAAACACATTTTCCACAAACTCCCTGTGTTCGATACCTTTTTACCACTATCTATTAGTTGTTAATTTGGATTAAATTTACGTGTACCACGCCATCACGTCAAATTTTGGCGCCGTTGCCGGGGAGTAGTGCGCAACGTGTGTTAGGTTATTAGTGTTGTTTTGTTATTTTAGGGTTACGCTGGTTGTGTGTAGTGTGCAGGTTTTTCAGGTGTATGCATACTAGGAACTCGCGCTCATCATCACCATTAAATTGAACGAGCCGCTCGTAGGAACAGAGTCTTACATAGACAAAATAAAATTAGTGGTTCACCAATAGCACCTACATCACCCGCTATACCAAGCAACACAATGGATCCACCATCAGCACCTACTACTGCGGGTCAAACAACACCATCCAAGCCTTTACCCAATCCTTCATCAACACCTGAGATTAAACCACCCCATACCCCATTACCTACAAGTACCCAAACCGACCACCCTTTTAGCTTTAACCCCTCAGCAACCATTCCGCCCTTTTCATATTTCTTTCCAACAACCGGTCAATCATCTTCTTCTCAACCAGTACCACCACCACAACCATATCAGCCTATCCCAGCCATAGTTCATACTCCCTCTACCTCTCAAATGCAACCGGATACACAATACCAACAACCGCAAGTTGTGGAAACCTCGAGAGCAGAAGGAATTGGCTTTAATGGTGGTTATGGTGATGAATTTGGGAGATATGAGGAAGAAGGGTATATGTATGAAGTAGATGTTGGTCAAGGGAATTATGCTTATGGTCAAGGACAAGGTATGCAAGAATATGCGAGACCACAACTACAAGTTGTGCAGCAACAAATTATACCACAACAACTACAACCTCAAGTGAGACCACATGGGCCACAATTTCAAGGGCATATTCCTCAACAACATGGGGGGCAATCTTTCAACCACCTCTTCAACAATTCGTACCTCCAGGACCACAAGTTCAAAGACCAATAGGTCCTCAGCGACCAAGAGTTAGGTTGGGTGTCCCACGAAGGCATAATTGGGACGCTGCTAGGGGTATTGAGGCACACTTTCGTCCGATCATCACAAATAATCCTTCACCAGTGGTCATCCCTCAAAACAATCAAGAGAGAACGTTTAAAGTCCAAACAAATTCACTTCAAAGTTTACCAAAGTATAAAGGGTTAGCAACAGAAGAACCCTATTTTCATTTGGAGGCTTATGACTCAATTTGTTAACACAATTGGTGGTCAAGGATTTCTGCGGATGATGTCAAATTGGTATTGTTTCAGTTTTCGTTGGAGGATAAGGCAAAGAGGCGGTTCTACACTTTGCTATCTGCTTCAATTTACACATGGGCTTAGATGCAATAAAGGTTTTTGGAAGAGTTTTACACAGCCCAAAAGACCAATGATGCTAGGAGAAGCTTGAGAAGCTTCCAACAACAACAAGGTGAAATGTTTCATGAGGCTTTTGAGAGGTTTAACTTGATGATCAAGAATTGCACTCATCATGGAATTGAGTTATGGGAGTTGTTGAATGCTTTTCACGAAGGGCTTCATTCTGAAGATGCCCAGAATTTGATGTCCATCACAAATGGTACGTTTGGTACCAACTATGAGCAAGATGATTGGGCATTCTTGGAACAAATGGCGGTCATATCAAAGAGGAAGGCTCAATCACCAAGACGAGCGCGACCGGTCATTACACGAGCTCCAGTTCATGCGGTGGATGATGGTAATGTACAAGCTACAAACCAAGTTTATAATGTTTGTACAAATTGCAATGAGTTGGGACATACCGTGGATTCTTGCAGGATAACTTTTGAACAAGTGGATGAAGTGAATGTTATTCAAGGGCGAGGGTATGGTGGAAGAAATTACAACATGAATTCAAACACCTATCATCCGGGTTTGAGAAACCACCCAAACTTTAGCTATGGGAATTCGGCCAATCAATCCAACCCAAATTTCCAAGGAAAGACTCAAGGTAATTTTGTTCCTCGTAAACAATATCAAAATTCTCAAGGAAACTTTAGAGGGGGAAACAATCAAGGGTATCAAAAGCCTTTCCAACCATCAGGAAATTATCAAGGAAGTGGTTCGGGTCAAAGTTCATCAAGTGGAAATGAAGTGATGGAGATGCTAAAGTCCATGCAACAGGAGATGCAAAAGAGGAATCAATTGGATGATGCTAGAGCTCAAAAATATGAAATTCGAGACAAAGCTATTCAATCATTGACCAATCAAATGGGGCAACTTGCAACGGATGTGGCGGATCTCAAGAAGAACAAAGGCCAACTTCCTAGTGACACCAAGGTAAATCCCTCTCACAGTTCTTCTCGTAATATTCCTATTAACCATGTTAGTGTTTTGAGAAGTGGTAAAGAATACAAAACACCATCTTCTCCGGTTTTAATCGAGGGGGTAGTTGAAGATATTACGGGTAATGAAAGTGATGATGATGTTTCACCGGTTACACCTAAAGAATTAAATATAAAAACATCGGGGTTGGGTGAAAATGTAAAGAATGAAAAAGTTTAGGGTGAAACGAGTCAAGTCCCGTTTCCATCGGCTTTACTTGATCCGGGTAGGAAAAATTTTATTGCATCAAGAGGTCCTCAAAAAGAAGAATTGTGGGACATGTTTAAACAAGTAAAAATTAATCTTCCACTACTTGATGCAATAAAACAAGTACCCGCTTATGCTAAATTCCGAAAAGAGTTATGCACACAAAAAAGACAACAAAAGAAGAAAATGCCTAAGAGGATGGATTTAGCCCGGCAAGTAAGTGCGGTTTTGAACGGGGAGCTTCCTCCTAAGCTCCAAGATCCGGGTATGCCATTAATTAACATTCAATGGTAATTATCAAATGGCAAAGGCGTTACTAGATCTTGGAGCCGGGGTGAGCATTTTACCAGGGGGCTTGTATGACCAATACGACTTTGGTCCATTAGCAAGGGTAGAGACAACGGTTGTTTTAGCCAATTTATCTCATAAGCTACCTCGGGGGATGGTTCAAAATGTGATTGTGAAAATTGATGAGTTCTATTACCCGGTTGACTTTTTAGTGTTGGACTACTCATCCGCGGACCCAAAACAACAACAAAATGTTATTTTGAGTTGCCCATTTTTAAGCACCGCACATGCTGTGATCGATTGTAGATTTGGTACAGACGATATGACTTTTGGGAATCGAAAAATGTGTTTGAATGTCTTTTCTAACTATTCTAATGTTGTTGATGTTGATGAGTGTTTCATGGCAGATTTAGTTGACGGATGCAACCCGCATGAGTATGAGGAGGATGGTATGGATGTTTGTTTGTGTGATTTTTCTAAACAGGTACATGCTTGTGCCCTAAGGGTTGAAGAGGAAAAACAGGATGCTATGGCTTTGAAGGAAGGTCGACCGCCATGGACTCACCAATTCGAAGGCTTGCCGGTGGAAATAAGCTCGGGTACTAAACCATCACTAGAAGAACCACCAAAGTTGGAGCTCAAGAACTTGCCAAGCCATTTGAAGTATGTCTTTATAGGGGATAATGACACACTACCGGTCATTATTGCATCTAATTTGGAGATGGCGCAAGAACAAGCCTTATTGGAGGTTTTAAAGGACAACAAAGGAGCTATTGGATGGACGATTGCCGATCTCAAAGGAATTAGTCCATCAATCGTCATGCGCAAGATAATCACCACCGAAGATGCAAAACCAACACGGGAAGCTCAAAGGCGATTAAATCCGAATCTAAGGGAGGTAGTAAAGAAAGAGGTAATTAAATGGTTGGATGTGGGAATTATCCATCCGATTTCGGATAGTGCTTGGGTAAGTCCTACCCAAGTTGTGCCTAAGAAGGCTGGCATTCAAGTAGTCAAGGATGAAAGTGGTGAACAAATTGCCACCCGACCAATCACCGGGTGGCGTGTATGTATTGATTACCGTAAATTGAATGCCGCCACTTCTAAGGACCATTTCCCGCTACCTTTTATTGACCAAATTATTGAAAAATTGTCGGGTCAAAAATACTACTGTTTTTTAGACGGGTATTCGGGTTACAATCAAATAGCAATACACCCGGATGACCAACACAAGACCACTTTCACATGTCCATATGGTACCTTTGCCTTTAGGCAAATGCCATTTGGCTTGTGTAATGCACCAGCAACTTTCCAATGATGTATGATGAGTATCTTTTCGGACATGGTTGGCGAGTCGCTTGAAGTGTTTATGAACGATTTCTCAATTTTTGGCACTAGTTTTGAATCTTGTCTCTATGAATTACAAAAAGTTTTAAAAAGATGTGTTGAGAAAAATTTAGTGCTTAATTGGGAGAAGAGTCATTTCATGGTGCAAGAGGGTATTGTGTTAGGTCATGCGATATCGGAAAGAGGGATGGAAGTGGATAAGGAAAAATTTGGGTAATAGCATCTTAGCCGCCACCGAAAAATGTTAAGGGTGTAAGGTCATTTTTGGGACATGCGGATTTTATAGATGTTTCATCAAACGTTTTAGTGTCATCACAAAACCTTTATGTAATTTGTTGTTAAAAGATGTTCCATATGACTTTACTGACGAATGTTTGCAAGCATTTACTGTTTTGAAGGAACATTTGGTCAAAGCTCCTATTTTGCAACCTCCGGATTGGTCAAAGCCATTTGAAATTATGTGTGACGCAAGCGACACAACAATTGGTGTAGTTTTGGGATAACGAATTGATAAGAAGCCGGTGGTAATTTACTATGCAAGAAAAACTTTATCCGAAGCGCAATTGAATTACACTACAACTGATAAGGAATTATTAGCAGTGGTGTATGCTTTGGATAAGTTTCGTTCGTATATTTGGGGGAGCAAGGTGGTTGTCTATTCGGATCATAGTGCGGTCCGGTACTTGATGGAGAAAAAAGACGTGAAGCCCCGTTTAATTCGATGGGTGTTGTTGTTACAAGAGTTCGATTTAGAGATCCGGGACAAAAAGGGGAGTGAGAATGTAGTAGCGGATCACTTGTCTCGGATCCCGGTGGAAGAAATTGACGATGTAAGTGAAATAAATTAAAGGTTTCCCGATGAGCAACTACTAGCTATATCTACCTTTGTTGCACCATGGTATGCTCATTACGTGAACTATTTAGCCACGGGTGCCATTCCAAATCATTAGGCCAAAAAGCGAAGACAACAATTTATGGTCCAAGTGAAGCAATACATTTGGGATGAACCGGATCTTTTTAAGGTCGGGCCCGATCAAGTCATCCGGAGGCGTGCGCCCGAAACTGAGGTGTTGGAAATCTTGACTCATGCCACTCATCCGCATGTGGAGGTCATTTTAGTGGGCATAAAACGGGCTACCGGGTTCTCTCATGTGGGTTTTATTGGCCCATTATTTTCAAGAATGCGTGTGAGTTCGCAAGAAAGTGTATTAAGTGTCAAAGGATGGGAAGCATTTCAAAGAGGGACGAGATGCCATTGCAACAAATTTTGGTTGTGGAATTTATAACGTATGGGGTATTGACTTTATGGGTCCCTTTCCAAACTCTAATGGGTTTTTATACAAGCGGTAGCGGTTCATTAGCTTTCAGAGAATGGAATGAGATGATGTCTTCCATTTTCGGGTGCTCAGCCGCGCTACTATTAGTCAGGTGGTGTTTCTTCTTGTACATTTTGTGAATATTTGTTGGCTTGTTATTTTTATGGTTGGGTGGATGGGTGGAGTTTAGTATGTTGTCTTGTTTGGGTTGTGTGAGAGTTGGTGGTGTAATGTGTTAGAAAGAAAGAAAAAGAAAAAAAATATAAAATAAAAAATACCAAAAAGAAATCTGTGGCCTGAGTTTATGAGCTCTTGGTTTGTTTAAGCGATCAAATCTTCCTAAAACTGTACATTGGGGTCAATGTATCTCAAGTGTGGGGATGGGGAGAAATTTTGAGTTTTTCTTAAAAAATCAAGCAAAACAATGTGAGACTTTGAAAAACCTTGTATTAACCCCAAATGATGCACCGACAACCCTTAATACCCCTTTGTTCTTGATGAGAGTGGCAACGGGTGGGGGTGCATTAGAAATTGTGCTTGAATGCGGTTTGAGTCCTTAGTTGAATGTGAATGTGAAAAGGATAAGGGTAATTAGGTAGCCTCGTCATGATGAGTGCGAGTGTGGGTTTTGGGGGGTTGGACCTCATTAATTATATATATGAGTTTGGTTGCGAGAGGGGCGGGGGTTTGGACATTTAGTTGCCCAATTTTGTGCCTAAAAGCCGATCATTTGTCACCCTTAGCTAGTTAGCTAAAAATTCACCTGACTTGACCCGGTCTTATAGTGTTAGTAGTTGTTTTAGTAGTGCGTAGATATGCTTGATGTTATGTTGAAGGTTTGCTTTATTAGCTTCCGTGTTTGCTTTGATGATAAAAGAAAAAAAAATTGGAAAAAGCGATGTAAAAAAAAGAGAGAGAAAAACAAAGAAGAAAAAAAAGATTGAAGTTGAGTATCTTGTACAAAGTAGTTAAGTTTGGTAGTTATTTGTTTATTTTATTGTGTAATAAAAGACCGGATTAAGTTTTCGCTACTTCATATATGTTCCATTTCCTACCCGTACACCTAGCCAAGTTACAACCTTGAAGTCCCTTTGATTCACATTCATGCTTGGAACTTATTAGGAGAAGGATCGATTTTGGCACAAGCTTATAGTTGTACAACCGCCCGTTTGCCTTTTGTGTGTCTAGCTCATAATTGCTAGTGCTTACTTGTTGCCGAGAGGAGAGACATAGCGAGGGGTGTGTTATTTTGGGTGTTAATCAAGGGTTAGTAAAGTACTACATGTTTATGCTTGGTTTACATTGATCGTTTGTTTTGAAAATGATTTGATGAGTTGCTTGGGACAAGTAACGTTAAGTGTGGGGATGTGACGGGTGGTCCATGGGACAACCCTTAACGATGTTCAAAGACAAATTTATCTCTCATTTAATCATGTAATTATCTTGAATTAGATAACTACAGTTGCTTATGTTTCAGGTATGTTCTGGGAGCTAAAAGTGGATAAAACGCTGCTTAGTATGGAACGGAGTAGAACGGGACATGCGTGGAAGGAAGAAGAGAAACAACAAAACATTCAGGGCTCCACCGTAATTTACGGTGGCCACCGTAAATTACGGTGGACCTACAGTATTCAATTTCCCCACTGTAACACAGAAGAGAACTACCGTAGCAGTTTGAAGTCTACCGTAACTTACGGTGGCTACCGTAAGTTACGGTAGAGATGACGAACAAAAGTGTAAATGCCTTATTAAAATCGTGGGGAGGTGCCTTTTCAGAGGCTCTCTGGAGACCTGACGACTTTTGGGGAGAAAAGGGGCGATTTTGGCTGTTCTTGGTTGGTCCAAACATCTCCAAACATTGGGTTTTTGTGTTTTCGATTCGTATGAATATTAATCAATGTGTAATGATGACGTACCAAGTCATGCATGGCTAAACATTTGGTGATCATCCTAGATGTAAGGTTTGCTATTGAAACACTATGTTTGTGCTCAAATTTCTAGAATAATAACTTTGAATGTTTGTTTGAGCTATTATGGTGTTTGGATATTTGTTTGTAAATTGTTGATTGTTGTTTGATGTCAATCTAAACCATACGTTCTTGGTGCCATTGGCAATCGAGATATCATGGGAGGGATTAGGGTTGGATAATTGTCAATTGATCATCGAGTAACAACCTCGCATTTACCAATCCGAGTACTTATTTCTCCTTCATCACAAACAGATAATCAAACACGAACCATGTCTATGTGGTTCTTCTAGTAGGCATAAACATTAGTGTGGATTAAAACCTGAAATTTAGGATGGTCGCTTGTTCCTAATCTGTTTACAAAAGTATTCTTTGATTTGCAATCTATTTAGTTACTATTAGTTCTTAAACCAAAACAATCCAACTTTTGATATTTAATTTTAGCATAGTAGTTCAATTGTAGTGAATTCACAAGATTATAAAATAAACACATTTTCCACAAACTCCCTGTGTTCGATACCTTTTTACCACTATCTATTAGTTGTTAATTTGGATGAAATTTACGTGTACCACGACATCACGTCAGCGTGCTAAACAAAAGCAACATCTGCCCACAGTTCAAGTACCTGGCACATGTGATCCTCAAGTGCATTGCCTCCAGGTGTGGAGGATTTGACGAGATGAGCGACCAAATCCAGAATGCATTCGTTGCACTGGTACTGAACCACCCGTTCAGTTTCTCACGGATGTTCTTCACATACTTGACGGAGAACATAGAGGCTAAGGGGAAGGAAGGCTTATGTATGTACCCGAGGTTTCTACAGATGATCATTGATGAGAAGCTTCCTCACCTACCCAAAGAGAAGGACGATGCAGTGTGTCTAAAGGTGATGGATGACACCACACTTGGGAGGATGAAGGTGTACCGAGGGAAGCAGGTGAAGCCCCCGGTCAGGAGATTGTTTGGGCATCTGGCCAGTGAAGATTATGTGGTGCCCTCTCGCAAGAAGTGGCGTCACGATGACAGTGATTCAAATATTGAGCCGATTATGGTTCAAGACGACGATGACGACGATGATGATGACCAAGATGATGGTCAGAGTGGTGGAGATGCTGGCTCTAGTCAACCACGAGCCACCGCCACGTCTTCTATCTCTCCACCACCTCAGCAGAGTGGTTCCTCAGCTCCCTGTGGATCTGAGCAGGCTGCCATCCACCGGGACTTCTTGGAAGATGAAGAAGAGGAGTCGGATGATGAGCCTCTGGTTAGGATAGTCGGTTGCCGGGTTGTGGCCACTGAGAAAGGTAAAGATGCAGTTGGTGGACGCCAGGCTGGGTCGAAAGGTGGTGCTAGAGATTTCACTGATCCTACTTACACACCAGACCAGCCAATCAGCGTAGGGGGAGCCTCTGTCTCCAAGGGCTCAAGGAAGAAGAGGATGGCCCAACCCCACGGAAAAAAGAGCAAGAGGCAAAGGATCACCCTAATCACTACAGCCACCACCACTACCACAGCTCCCACCACCACTACCATAGCTCCTACCACCAATACCACAGCTCCTACCACCACTACCACAGCCACTGATACTCCTTCCACCACTCATACACCTACCTCCACCTCACCCACAATACCCAACCCAATTCCACCATAATCCACTCCCATTCCTCCTCCCATCTTCACCACATCCACCACCACAACCACCAGTCACCAAGCCGCTACATCCACCCAATCGCAAATGACACATGGCTCCACTCTACCCACTATCGGGTTAGAGGAATAGCTGGCAAGCCTAAACCGCATTGTGCTAAAGCTGATCGCAACTGATGATCTGAGAGCTATTCAGATAAACCAGCTGATGGCGGTAAATGCAGCCCAAGCCAAGCAAATAGCTCAGCTCAGTGAGAAGAATGCAGTTTATGAGAGAGCTTTAGGCCGAGCTCACCATGCACTAAAGAGTCAAAACGAGTTGATGATGGCATCGGTGAAAAGGATTGAAGGGCTGGAGAAAAAGAACAAGAAGATTATGCTAAGGCTGAAGGGATCAAAGGGTGAGCCCTTAAAGATCAAAGGTGATGGTGATGATGGTGGAGATGATGAAGATGATGATGACGATTCGTCTAATGATGAATCAGAAGAAGATGAGGATGAGGAGGAAGCGGGAGGAAGTGGAAAGGGAAAAGAAGGTGATGATGATGATGATGAGGATGGTCAAAAAGGTGATGCATCTGCATCAGCCTCAAATACATCAGCAAAGGAGAGGCGCACCAAGCGAAATCAGGATCAAAGAGCCTCGTCCTCAGCTCCTCAAGCTGAAGAGACAACAGATCAAGGCAAAAGTAATGATTAGATGTTTATGTATTTGAAACTATTGTACTTGAATTGTGTATTACATTAATGTAATTAATGATTATTTATGTTTAAATGTCTTGATTAATGATTTATGTGTGATGTGTTGAATGTTTAATCAAACAGATGAAGCTCAATAGCCAGATGACTATGATGTTATACCCCTTAGCTTCAGCAAGTCAAGACTCAGCTCACTATGATTCTTGATTTGCAAGGGATTGTAAGAAGGTCTGTTAGCTATACCCCTGAAGAAGGAGTGATCATCCATGATCTGACAGCTGAGTAGCTGGGTGATATGTTCAGATTAAATCCAGATGAAATTGTTAAAGATGCTCCAGAAGTTGATGTCTTAAGTGATGAGGAGCTACAGGATGTGGATGAAATAGAGATTGAAGATGTCACAGCTGACCACTATCCTGAGTACACTGACCCTGAGGGCAACGTTATCCCCAACTTGGGTGAAACTTTTGGCAGTGCTACTTTTGATGAGCTGAATAAGATGGAGAAAGAAAAGGAGAAAGATGAAAGTCAAGCTCAAGCCTCTGATGCTAATGTTGATTTAAAGAAAGCTGAATGGGCAGCTTGTATAGCTGAAATGAAAGCCCAGCGCGCACCTCCAAAGCAAAATGCCTACACCAAACTGTACAGAGTCAAGAAGCATCAGAAAGTGTCTGGAAAAATCATCGTGTGGGCTTATTTTGAAGACTTAAATGTTAATGCTGTAAAGAGAGAGAAGGGGATTGAGTACTTCAGATATCCACATGATCTGAAGACTCTTCCTAGTTTTGAGCTTAATAGATTGGCTAATTTAGATCTTTTGTATGCCAACTCGAGGAAGATGTCGGGATGGTTTGAGATAGCTCTGATGAAAGATACCACACCAGATGGGTCAACTTTAAGCCTTAACAACCTAAACGTTTTATTCATAAGACTGAAGCTGATCCTATATCTGGAAGACCAAAGGTGGTGCTGAAGTGGAGTCCCCCACGCACAATGTCCAAGATTCCCTTACGGGAAATGCCTCAGGACTTCACTCCACACTTCAAATGGTGGTATTATAATTGGAGGACGGGAGAAGCGGTCATAGTGTTGAACAAAGATGGAAAGATTGAGACTATCAGGGTATTTGACCCAATATGGCTTACCAACTTCTCTGCAAAAGATGTCTACACTCTATACAAGTGGCCACTGTTCTATGACACACAAGATATTGTACAAGCTCTTCAGTTCCAACACGTGATACGGCTCTGCTTTGCATTTGAGATATACGCAGGAGTCATAAGAGAAGAGAAGTACAAGAAGTTTCAAGAACATGTGAAGAATGTTAGACAATAGGGTAAACTAGGTCCAAGGGGGAGTTTATAGATACATGATGTTTCTAGTTTATGTGCTTAAATGTAAAAGTCTTTCATGTCTTACATATGTGTAATATGATGATGAAATGAAATATTTTATATGTCTTGATGTTTAATTGTCTTTGAATATTTCATATTATTAATGTCATATATAGAAACATCATATATAGGTTTGAGGTTGTTGTACATATTTCTTAGTCAATAATGATTAAGTAATGTGTTCAACTTAGTCGGGTGATTATTCATGCTAATGGACCATACTTATGGACCATACGCATTAATATATCATGCTTATGGACCAGTCGCACGACTGAACCAGGTCAGTCGTATGATTGAGACATAATATTGACTAAGTCGCACGACTGAACCTTCAGTCGTGCGTATGAATCAATCGCATGAGTTAGTCGCACGACTGAACCATGCTAATGGCTCAGTCGTACGAATGAAAACTATAAACCTATAAATACCACTTAATTCGTTGAAAAACATAACACTTTGAGAGAAACTTCGAATATTCATAAACCCTAGCCGTCCAGAGCGTCCCAAACAGCCAAACCAACTTCATAGTTCGATCTTGATCGATTCCTACTCATGCTTAACGTGTAGTGGATTGTTATATCGATCAGGTTATCGTTTTCACTGATTGGGTCGCCAATCAAATAGAATTCCGTATTATTTGATCTGGTTCACGCAGAATCCGTTAGTACTCCGTACGTACACGGACCTAAGACTCTCTATTTAAGTTAATTTGATTCTTTTATATATTTTCTGATTTATCAATACTATATGCCTGTTTTTTTCGTTTTATTGATTAAATTTTGTAGTTTCTTTGTGATGTTAAATTAGGACTTGTAAACCCTAGGCATAATGTTCAGTATAAACAATTTGATCTTGATTTATGCTTTGTGGTGTTTTATTTTGTTTTATAAGATTATGAAGATAAAGCTTATGAAATTTAGATGTCAAAGTTTACTGGAAACAACATTGTTTATTTGATTACTTTTGGATTATGAATACTTTCTGGATTCTGTGAATGTATCTGTGGATAATTTTGGTTGAGTTGAGGATGAATGAGATGTGTTTGGTTAGGTGTTATCTTCGTTTGTTAGATTATAGAATATCATTTTAGGTGATTTGATAATGGAAATCTATGGTGTAGTTGCACTAGACTGAGTGATTTAAGGTTTTTATGAAGTAAATCTGTAACTCTTTTCTACTCCACCTTGGATTTATTAACAATTGATAGCCTCAATATAACACACTTAAGCTAAATCAATGGATTAGCTTGAAGCAACGCAAGTAAGCAGGATTAGAGGGCTTCTTAAATTTGTTGATCTAGGGATGCCAGTATGAGTTATTTTAAGGTTGAACTTGATGTGATTATATTATTATTGAAGGCTGAGAATTAAAATCAAGATTCAAAATCATAAATTCCAAGTCATTTGATAAAAGAAGAAGCTTTAAATTGCATGAACTTGGTGTAATACAAGAACCTAGTCGTCAAAAACAAGGTTTAAGCATCAGAAATTAGATCAATTGATTCACATTCTATGTGGCTATTAAATTGAATCTTATTAGACTTTAAGAAATAGTACTTTTTTTAATGTGGCTATTAGGTCTTAGTTGAAACTAAGCAGTAAGAATCATTGTTTATATTATGCTTACAGTATAGCATCAAGGTTTCTAATTCATATTCAATGTTAACATTATCATATTGTTCTATCTTTTGAACTTAATTTGTCTAATAGCCATGATTTTTTATTATTATTTTCCTTTTCCATTAAATTATTTTTTATTGATTGAAGTAAATCGGAAAAAAACTATCGCCAATTTGTTTCCACACACACAATAAAAACTATACCTGAAGATGATAAATAGTCAAATTGTGTAAGATCTTGCTTTTATTATAATGCTTTTTGTTTGTTAGTTGCATAGAACAAAAATCATGGGACCCTAGATTGATGAAAGTATCATAAGAAGGTTCAAGCTCTTATCTTGTGTAGTCCTTTTGAGTTTTGAGCTTCTTGTTTTGACAAAGTGTGTTTTGTTGTTGTGTGCAGTGACATTGTCATTGATAAAGGAGGAATGGGACTAATGAAGAATCTTAAATTCAAGGACTTTAGGAAATAGCTTAAATCCAAAACATAGTTTAGATAATTTTTTAAGTGCTTTTATAAAAGATGAGGGATCCTTTATCATTTATTTGATACTTATGACTTATCTATTTATGGTGTGTAGGTTGGAGAACACTAATGTGGATAAAAGGTTAGAATGATCATAGTCTGAATTTTGCAAAAGTCACATCGCCCAGAAGTCTTATTAAACTAAACTCTTATAAGGTGATAATTGCTTCAAGTTTTCTACAAAGACCTAATACACAATTATTTTTGTTGGACCAAATTAGATTGGATGATTCAATCCCTTCATACTCAGGTATCATCAATTGCTCTGTGTGTCATTCAACCACTCGTGTTATCATATACTTTGTATTATTATTTAATCCTTGAATTCGTCTACAAGATAGCGCCAAACTAATACGCTTTTTTTAAAACGCCTAATAGTGACTTTTCTATATGTTTGTAGGTCTACAATCGGACTGCAAAATAATCATCTTTTCCATTCAATTTGTCGCTGACTCAGGGTGTGTTTAGGTCCAAAATTGGACCGTAAAAGGGCTATGAACTCTTTTTTTGTCCATTAAATTGAAGGTATTCATCTTTTGTTTATCCAAGTTGTTTGTATTTGTGGCACAACATACCAGAGAAATGAAAAAATAGGTTAAATTGCCGGTCAATTTGTATGTTTTTTGGTTACATCAGGTCCTTGATGTTTTGATTGAAATCAGTTAATTGATTTAGATATCTTGAGAACTAAAAGTTTGTGTGGTTTGTGGTCATTATAATTGAAATTAGTTACCGATGATGTTTTCTTTACTTCAAACTATTACCTCTCAAACTTATCTCTCTTACTTTGACCTTATCACTAGAGTGAAATTGTGTTTTTCTTAGGTTGGAGGAGGTAAAGATAAATACACCGATGCTGGTTTGGATGGAATTCGCAAAGAGTGGTTGTGTTACGTTTCTAATTTCATTTGTGTAGGGCTATTTGTTGTTATTCGATAATTATTGATTTATAGTTACATAATAATAACAAGAAAAATTTATAAAAACTGATATATATATATATATATATAGCAGCTAAATTTATGACACGCATATTATTTTGAACGCGTCATAAAATTCACAAAGATGACACACGCAGCTTGTCATCTTGTCATTTATGACTACCCCTTCCTTAACACTCAATGCGTGTCATCTATTGCCCGTCATAAAATGCGTGTCATTATTCCCGCGTTATAAATAGATGACGTGCGGATACGTGTCATCTTTCATTTATCACTACCCCTTCTTTGACGTGCATATGCGCGTCATCTGACCCCAAATATCATCTATTGTAGTTTTTCTAGTAGTGAGAAAAGCATATTCTCCTTTGTCTTCAGAAGAAATCAATCTTCACTTTATTGGCGTCGGCAGACTTTGTCTTTGAAGCTTCGGAAGACTTCATTTTTGGCTTCGGAAGATTTGGTCTTTGGCTTCGGAAGATTTTACACTTAAAATATTTTATGTGCAGAGTGTAAAACTTCCAAAGCAACTTCTACTTTTTACAAAGTGCATGCATGCAGGAAGCACTTTGGTTGCTTTACTTGCATCAGCCTTTCATTAAACTTACATTACTAACAATTTTGTTAATCTTTTTACTTTACATAATTCTGCTGATAATAACTAGGAACTTGGAATGCTTAAGGACCTAGAATAAAAGAAATATTATTTCCTTTGTTATGTTTTGGTTGTTTGTTTTTTTTAAACAAGTGTTGGTAAAACTTTAAAATCTAATAAAGTTGTGTTGCCTTAGTATTTCTTTATGTCATGAGCTATATACTATATATGTGACACCTCGCATTTCTGCCTTGGCGGGGTGTGACACTAAATATTTTTTATGCAAGAAATACTTATAAGATCTTTAATAGCATACCCAAAACAAGTTCTAATTCAAACACAACATAAGGTGCCTACAATATATTCATAATGAAAGCAAAAATGTATAAATACAAAGTTGTTTAAGGCTTAAAAATATGTTCACACAAATAGATAGAATTGAGTACGAGTGTTTCATTTTACATGTTTACATATTTTCACCACTCGTATTGCTTTTAAGGTATTAGATTAAAAAAATTTAAGGATATTTTTGTTTAATTTGCTTATTTATTTCTTAAAATGTATATTTTATATTTTGTTTTATCAAAAATTTTTAGGGTTTTTGGTGTTTTTGTCACAAACTAAAATTTGAAGAAATTTTTACAAAGCTTTAACTTAGATTGATTATAAGCAAAGTATCAAGATGTATATCCTTCTTCACATTTAAACTTCACATTATCTTTAATGTGATTATCATTAACGATTAAGTAGAGAATGGTAAACCAAAATTCCCCTGAAATTAAAGAGTCAAATGCGTGTGGTTGTTTCCCACAGTCGCCTTGAATGAGCTAAAAAGAAAGAATCAGGATTATCTGAAAATCTCCAAATTATAAAAAAACAAAATCAGTATCCTAAACACACATAAAAATATAAAATGACAAAATATAAATATAAAATGTCACGAAACAACTGTACCTCAACTCTAGAAATTAATAAGGGTTTTCAAAGGATGTGTGGTTTGATATCTCTTGGCTTGTGGTATATGTGGTTTCTGATGTAGGTGAAATTATTACTCAGTTCATTAGTCTGTTTGATAGATGGTCAACCTGTTCACAGTTTGCTAAGAGTAGTCGCATGATTTGCGGGCGTAATCACTTGTGTTTTGAATTGCTTCATAGAGATATAACATGAATGAAGATTTAGACGTAGATGAGCATGATGGCCCGAACATCTTCGTGTTGTATTAGCATGTCATGTTCTGTTGTAATATGTTCCAGATCAGCCAGATCCCAAAGTTGCCTCTTTGAATACATGAAGTGCGGCTGCCCATTTGGCAGGTTTAGTGACCATATTTATGTTGAGACAGATGCTTAAATCAAGGAAGCCAAGTATAACTTCTTCAGTTCCTTTTATATCAACCCCATAGCTTTCATAAAGATTGAGAATCTAGCTTCCAAAAAGCACTAGGGTTTAAGCACCTGCAACTGAGTTATTAGCAAAGAAATGGCAAAAAATATAAGCTATATTACATGGATGATGATTCACCATACATTACAAAATGTAAAAATCCCTTAGGTTTACGACACCCTCACTTTGACCAGGCGTGGTAATCGAGTGATTAAGGAGACGGCGGACTTAATGATGAAGTAGGTCCCCGAGTTTGCTATGTTTGGTACTACTTGTGTTAAAACTCCCCCTCCCAATTTGTTTTCAAAATTCCTTACGAATTGCACCACTTTTGGTGTTTGCATTATTCATCTTGAAAAATGGGGTAAGCTAGCATTCAAGATATTGCTTCCTCCTCTAATTTTGCTTCAAAGTGAATACCCAAGTAGACTCCAAATAGGGCTATAGATGTTGTTTGGCATCGTTTATCTTTCCTTACGTTATCATCCCATTGATATGTTTTGCTCATGTAAAACCTAAATGTAGCTAGGAACTTAAAGTGAGTTCATAAATAAGCTAACGGTCTTGCAAGAACACTCTTCTCCATTGTGTGTTTACTAACTCATTATATCGCCCAAGTTGACCTATAGAGGTTAGTGTTACTATATTTGAACGAAGGTGTGACCTTTCCCTTGACGGAGAATATTATGTAAACGTTCACGGGACCATCCTTCTCCTATCCCGTTAAACACTACATAAGTGTGATCCATGTTCCTGAAATTACAATTTAATAAGATGAATCATAAAACATGAATTTCTAAAACAATTATAGGACTGCGGTACCCGGACATGAGGGTGTGCTTTGTAAGGCATGACCTCATGCTTCGTGTTAGGACCTGGTATTTGAACGAAATACCTAGTGATTAGCGTGTTAAACCAACTCAAATAGTGCGAAATCCTATTTGATTGGCGATCCAATCAGTGAGAACACTCGAAGAATCAATCAAGAATTGAATCCAACGTCAGAAATCGATTAGGAATCGATCTGAAGTGTTCTGTGAACTTGGAGAACGATTTGGGAGGCTTCTGGACGGCTAGGGTACGTCTGGAATCGTAATGGGATGAATGCTTACGTTTTTCCACGAATTGGGTCTATTTATAGGTTAGTATTGTTCAATCGTGCGACTGGGCCATAAGTATGGTTCAGTCGTGCGATTGAACCATGCGGTTGATTCATCCGCACGACTGAATGTTCAGTCGTGCGATTGAGTCAATCTTATGTGTCAATCATACGACTGATCCAGTCTCCTGTTTCAGTCGTGCGATTGAGTCAATCGTATGAAGTTATTCATGCGTGTGGTCCATTCGCATGGGCCATTCGCATGAGAACTTCATTAAGTTAAGTTTGAATGTTTTAATTAATATAACATAATGTGCAATCATTCAAACAATCATAAACCCAATCAATTCAATCACGACTCATTAATGAAATATTAAACATCACAAGTAACAAACAATTCATATCATTTCATTAATCGATACTATTACATCATATTCAGACAGACAAGATTTATTACATTACAACTCATGATCTAGGGACATACATGCATCAACAAACTCCCCCTTGGACCTAGATCTATCTAATCTCTTGTCTTCTGCATCACCTCCTTATACTTCTTGTACTTCTCCTCTTTAGTGACTCCTGCGTGAATCTCAAACGCAAAGCAAAGTCGTATAACGTTTTGGAACTGGAGGGCTTGTACAATGTCTTGTGTGTCATAGAACAGTGGCCACTTGTATAATGTATAGACATCATTAGCAGACAAGTTGGTTAGCCACATCGGGTCGAATACCCTGATAGTATCCATTTGTCCCTCTTTATTCAGAACTATGACAGCTTCAGCAGTTCTCCAATCATAGTACCACCATTTGAAGTGTGGAGTGAAGTCCTGTGGCATTTCCCTGAGAGGGATTCTCGACATAGTGCGCGGAGGACTCCACTTCAGTACAATCTTGGGCTTGCCAGTAATGGCATCAACCTCAGACCTTCTTATATACCTCGTAGGCTGTTGTGGTCTGAAGTTAACCCATCTGGTGTGGTACTCCTTCTTCAGGACAGCCTCAAACCAGCCTGACATCTTTCTTGGGTCAGCATACAGCAGCTTTAGCTTAGCCAGCTGGTTGAGCTCAAAACCAGGTAGAGTCTTCAGATCATGTGGGAACCTGAAGTACTCTATGCCCTGCTCCCTCTTAACTGCATACGCGTTAAGGTCATCAAAATAAGCCCATGAGATAATCCTGCCTGACACCTTATGGTGTTTCTTGACTCTGTAGAGCTTGGTGTAGGCATCTTTCTTTGGTGCAGCACGCTGGGCTCTTACTTCTTCAAAACAGGCAGCCCACTCAGCCTTGCGAATGTCTACATCATCATTGGAGGCTTGGGCTGTTCCTTCAGTCTTTTCAGTTTCCTGCTCCATCTTGTCTAGTACCTCAAACGTATCACTGACTAGGGATTCACCCAGATTGGGGACCACATTACCCTCGGTGTCAGCATACTGAGGGTACTCTTCTGCAGTAATATCTTCAACCTTAACTTCATCAATGTCATTTAGTTCTTCATCACTGGTTGAATCAACTGTTGGAGCATCCTTGACTATTTCATCAGGATTGAGTCTGAACATCTCTGCCAGTTGCTCATCAGATAGGTCATGAATTATTTCCCCTTCTTCAGGGGTATAACTCACAGACCTTCTTACAATCCCTTGTAGATCAAGAATCATGGTTAATTGAGTCTTGACCATTTGAAGGGGAGCAAAGTCAAACTCATCCCTTTGAAAGTTTGGATCTGTTTGATATAAACATTCAACACGTAAACCATTAGTAAGTAATCAAACAGAATTATATCAACTTAATATATAAACATTCAACACACTTGTTTTTCATTACATGATTCAAATACAAAATAAATAAATACATAAGACATCTAATCTGTACTTTTGTCTTGAATCATGGGCGTGTCGCTCGGAGGAGCAGAAGTGGTGGATGACTGGTCCTGTCGATGCTTAGATCTTCGTTCTTGACCAGAAGCAGAGGCCGATGCAGCCGCATCCCCTCCTTCTGCTTCGTCATCATCATCTCTACCTTCTGTCCTGTCTTCCTCAGTCTCTTCCTCATCATCATCATCTTCCTCATCATCATCATCATCTTCATCATCACCATCTCCATCATCCCCGTCACCCTCCTTTAGCTTCAAGGGCTCATCCTTCGACCCCTTTAACCTCAGCATAATCGTCTTGTTGGTCGTCTCCAACTCCTCTATACGTTTGACGGACTGGGCCTGCTGGTCCTGGAGTTGGGACACCTCGACTCTCTGAGCATCGATTAGCTGGTTCTGCTGGTCTATCACCCGAGCCTGCTCTGCCATCTGCTGAGACTGGGCAGCAGTCAGGTCGGTCAGCTGGCGGATCTGCGCCGCCTTCTCCTCATCTGCAGCGAGCAGGCGCATCACCATACGGTTAAGCGCTGAGAGCTGCTCCTCTACCCCGATGTGAGGTAGAGTAGATCCATAAACATGTGGTGGTTGGGCTGAGGGTCCAGCATGATGTGTGGTGGTGGTGGCAGTGGCAGTGGTGAATATGGGTCGGTAGGCTGGTGCTGGTGATGTAGGTGTGAATGGTCTGGTGGTGGATGGGAAGGATACAGTGGTGGTAGGTAAGGTGGAGGCTGTGGTAGTGGAAGTAGTGGATGTGGTGGCTGTGGTGATGGGTGGTATGTCAGTGGTGGTGGGAGTGGTGGCTGTGGTGGTGGAAGTAGTGGCAGCAGTGGTGACGAAGGTCAGGCGACGCTTCTTCTTCTTCAATCCATGGGGTTGAGCCATCCGCTTCCTCCTAGTCCCGGTGGAAGTGGATGCTCCCCCTGCAGCTCTGCCCACTGAACCCGGAACATAGTTCGGGTCAGTCTCTCTCTCTGAGGAGTCCCGAGGGTGTTCACCAACCACCCTAAGCCCGTGGTCTGTGGGAACAACTTTGCTTCCCACAGTCCTAGTGAGGGGCTCCTCATCTGACTCCTCCTCCTCTTGATCCCCAGCTACAAACTCCTGATGGAAACCGGCCATCTCAGCAACCTCTCCGGCAGTGGCAGACCCCGGGGGAATAACGTCTGAATCAGTGCCTCTAGGTGGAGCAGGCATATCATCCCCGGCGTCGCCGCTATCATCATCATCTGAGTCAGTATCTGGTATAGCAATATGCTCAACATCTGAATCACTGTCATCGTGGCGCCACTTTCTCTTGGCTGGCGCCACATAATCAGCACGGGCCAGATGCCCAAACAACCTCCTGACAGGGGGTTTCACCTGCTTCCCCCTGTATACCTTCATCCGGCCTAGCGTAGTGTCATCCATGACCTCTAGCACCACAGCATCCTCCTTCTCCTTTGGCAGGGAGGGAAGCTTCTGATCAATAAACATCTGTATAAACCTCGGATACATACAGAAGCCTTCCTTCCCTTTCCCCTCAATGTTCTCCACCAGGTAGGTGAAGATCATTTTGGAGAAGCTGAACGGATGGTTCAGCACCAACGCAGCATAAGCGTTCTGGATCTGATCTGACAACTCATCAAATCCTCCCTTCCTCGACGCTATGCACTTCAGCAGAACATGCGCAAGATACTTGAACTGGGGACAGAGGTTACTCTTGTTGAGTACCCCAGCATTGATGTCCCCAGAGTACTTGGCTCTCATAAAACATCCTCTGACAGTGAGGGGGTGTAGACGAGTAGGACAATCAGCATCATCCCCTAACTGTAGAACAATCCTCAAATCCTCCTCTGATACAGTGATAGCCTCACCAAAGATCGTACTCCTGATGCAATGAGGCTCAGAGGATCTATCAACAGTCGCGCCTTCCCAGAAGGCCTGCTGCACTGATCTATACGGCGTGCATGGTGTAGAGATAGCATGAGCGATCCTGGATCTCAACAGAAACGTAATGATGCCTGAGAAGTCAGCTGCGTTCCTGGATGTCAAATCCAGATGAGCACATATGTTGTGCTTGGTGCTCATGTTCCATCGACTCGCCATCTGTAACACATAACAATATAAACATTAGTTCCACTGGCTACAAGTATAATGAAACACTTAGACTTTGAGTAGAATATCTTTGTCATGCGATTGAGGTTGTGCGACTGAAGACAGTCGTGCGACTGAACGGTGCGATTGAGGTTCAGACGTGCGATTGACCTCATGCGTACGACTGAGTGTGCGACTGGACTCATGCGCATGTACTCTTATGCTGTTACACCAGTCGTGCGACTGAGTCTCATTCGCATGGTTCAGTCGTGCGGTTAAGTAAATCGCCCCCTTCAGTCGTGCGACTGAAGTTCATCCGGACGACCAGTCGCCTGTCTCAGATGTTCAGTCGCCGATCGTTCGAAACTTCAACAACTAAGTCTTTTAACCCAATTAACCGGTTCATTAGACTCGCATTCTCGTTACTAATAACCTATTTGACTTAATTTTTAACGTTTTGCTTGGTTTTAATAGGTTATTAGGGCTTTCTTGTCTCGGTTCAAGTTTCACAGTCGAATAAACCAAATTAGGGTTCCAATCCTTCTGTTTTTGGTGAAAGAAGACTTCAAACTACCTGTATGATGAATGGCGAACGTCAGTGAATCACAATCAAAGGTAAAACTTGGGCAAATAAAATTTTGGCAGCGTAACGGTAGGGAGTGCGATTTAGGGGCGATTTGAGGGTGATGAGTCTCTGCGACCGACTCCACCTCTATTTATACCAACCCTAGATCCAATCGTGCGACTGAGTTCATACGCACCTTTCAGTCGTGCGAGTGGGACTCAGTCGTGCGATTGGGTCAGTCGCCCTTCTCCATTCGTCCGACTGAAGTTCAGTCGTGCGACTGACTCACTCGTTCGCACTTAAGCCTCCGACTGGACTAATCGTATGGGCCATTTGGTTTGATGGTCCATACTCATAGTTCATTCGTGCGAATGGACTCCATTCGTATGGTTAGTCCATACGTATGGTCCATTCGTGCGAATGGGTCATACTTAGTTAATTTTCAGCCATTTTGACCAATTTACATTTAAACCCCTTTTTAACTGTATGAAATTTACATTACGAACTTTTGATCATCTTAGACATGATCATCTTATCTGGAAAACATTTTGATCACCTCAGACGTGACCATTTTTATCTTGAAAACATTTTGATCACCTCAGACGTGATCCTTTTAAAACACTTTGTCACCTCAGACGTGACTATTTTAACCTTTCAAAGCACATATGGTCATCTCAGACATGACCCTTTTAGTGAGTTGATTTCTTCTGATTTTCCTGATGTAGCCCGACACACGACTAAAATTAAAATTAAAACAACTAACTAATTTAAGAACTTAAACAAATTACATAAACAAACATATTTTGGGCTTTTTGTGAGAGATAAATCCAGAGATTGATATCTACGGGATTTGGTTCGGGAGTAGATAGCTTCAACTTAGATTGATCATATCTGGACCAATTCAATTTTGGAATCATACAGGTAAGTCAAATCATTTGGGACTTGTTATTAAAACCTTTGAAGCTCAAATTCTCGGTGTTCATCCAGAGTCGTTAGCAACTTAAGGAAATCATACTGAAGCTCATAGATTTTCACATTGATTTGGACCTTTTAGAATGCAGCCACAATGATTGTCAGTATGTTTGTCCACTTAAATCCATACACAGACTTTTGACCCAGACTGGTGACTTATTTAGGTTTAATTATTTCAACTAACATTTGTGGATCCCACACTTATATGGTAATCAACATTCCTCAGGAGCTTTTGAGCGGTCTACGGGTATTATTACAAGAAGAGACTATTCTTAGAGCATTCAAAGAGAAGCCTATCCTCAGGTCAGTGCCATCGCACAGCAGAGAGGCGGCAAACAACAATGAATTCTAGAATATCTAGGTTATGCTTATCCTCAGGTCAGTGCCATCGCACAGCAGAGAGGCACACAACCTATCTCCTTGTTAGAGCAGCTTATTTTATTTTACACAAAATGCACCAACAACATAAGTCATTAGCTTTATTGCATTTGTCTTTCAATTTTTTTCTTGCTTTGCTCTAATTATGGTCATCCGCACACTTTTGTGGCGTTTAATTGCTCAATACCCCTTATTGGAATATATTTGATTGTGTTAACCAGTGATAAGATGGAAGCCCACAGTCAGTTGAACGACTTAGTTTGATCTTGAGATCACCAATCAGGTCTAATTGTCTATTGTGTTGAATCTACCAACATATCATATATGGTCTAGCAGCCTCTAAGTCTACTTTCTTTGTGTCACCTTAGGAGTTGCCAGTTTTCTATCATCTTCCCTTTTTGTATTGCTTAGACTACACAGACTTATACTTTGAACTTTTGCATCTTTCCAAAACTTAAATTTTTAAAGTCCCTCTTGATATGTTCCTGTGTACTATCATTTTCCAAAGGTATTGAATCGGTATCACAGACACAATCTACCTTATTTCAGCTAGTTACTCCTTCTCCCTCAATTTTGTTTTTTTTTTTTTTTAATGTTAACTTGCTGACATATTCTCCCCCTAAAATACTAAAATCATTTTTGGTTTAATTATTTTAGGATTTTCATAAACAGCAAAATAACATGAGTTTAAATAAAATAAGATAAAATAGACAAATAAAATAAAATAAAATAAACTTTAACTAAACTACATCGGACTACACATTTTCATCATCAGGAATTACCTCACTTTTCTTTTTAACGCCGTTGACCTCTAACAAATATTGAAAACGTGGTTTATCAAAGGCTTTAGTATAGAGGTCAGCGCGTTGAAAATCAGTATTAATTTTAACCACATCAATTAAGTTTTTTTCAAAGCAATCTCTTATGAAATGGTATTTAATACCGATGTGTTTGGTCTTAGGATGTTGAACCGGATTTTTAGTTACTGCAATTGCAGCAGAGTTATCAACAAAAATAGGAGTAGATGAGAATTTTAAACCGTAATCCCGCATTTGCTGTTGAATCCAGATGATTTGTGAACAGCAACTTGCAGCAGCAACATATTCGGCTTCACAGGTTGACAATGCAACCGATGTCTGCTTCTTACACTGCCAGGTAACTAATCTTCTCCCAAAGAATTGACACCCTGCTGATGTAGACTTGTAGTTCATCTTGCAGCCCCCGTAATCCGAGTCACTATACGCGGTAAGCTCAAAGTCATCATCATGAGGATACCACAATCCAAGTGTGGGTGTACCCTTCAGATAACGAAAAATCCTCTTGACCCCGATCAGATGGTTGACCTTTGGTTTAGCCTGATATCTAGAACATAGACATGTAGCATACATAATATCAGGTCTTGAGGCAGTGAGATACATGAGGGATCCAATCATTCCTCGGTACATAGTGGCATCTACTAGATCTCCATTCTCATCAGGTGCTATATCATGATTCGTAGCAAGTGGAGTCCCAGCAGCAGAAGCATTCTCCATGTCAAAGCGACTGAGAATGTCTCCTACATACTTGGTCTGATGTAGAAAGATTCCATTAGGTGTTTGATCCACCTGTAACCCAGAAAGAACTTCATCTCCCCCATAGCACTCATCTCAAACTCTTTCTTCATCACTGCTTCAAACTCTTTGCATAACTCTTCGTTCTTTGACCGAAGATTATGTCATCAACATATATCTGTACAAGCAGTAGGTCGCCATCCTTTTCTTTAATAAACAGTGTACAGTCAATGACTCCCCTGCGAAAGCCGTGTTTCACAAGATGAGTCGAGAGTTTCTCATACCAAGCTCGAGGAGCTTGATGAAGCCCATATAAAGCTTTGTCGAGCTTGTAAACTCTATCCCGATGATAAGGATCCTCAAATCCCTCGGGTTGACTTACATAGACTGTTTCCCTGATTTCCCCATGAAGGAATGCACTCTTCACATCTAATTGGTAGACTTTAATCTTCATGTACGATGCATAGGCAAGGAAGATACGAATGGCTTCCATCCTTGCCACGGGTGCAAACACCTCATTATAGTCAATCCCCTCGACTTGGCGAAAACCTTGAACCACCAGTCGAGCTTTGTTCCTGATAATGACCCCTTGGTCATCCTTCTTGCATTTTAGTACCCATTTGGTGCCAATGACTTTAGCACCTTTAGGTCTATCAACCAGAGTCCATACACCTAACTTCTTAAACTGCAGAAGTTCTTCTTGCATGGCACTCACCCACGCCTCATCATTTAGTGCCTCACTGACATATTTTGGCTCAACCTGCGAGACAAAACATCGATAAGCACCATCATGAATGTAACCTTTCTCCATAACCGAGGCGTAATCAGCTGAGTATAGCTGATTTCGGGTTTGTACTCCTGATCTGACATCCCCAATAACATTGTCAAGGGGATGATAGACGTTTAGTCGTGATCCTGGAGTAGTAGGAACAGCCACCTCAGAACCGAGATTATGAACATTTTGTTCTGCATCTGAGGTAGTTGGAGTTTGAGGTTCCGAAGTCGAAGGAGCATCACTCGTAGATGCTTGTGGACTTTCAGGAACTGGAACCTGTTCCTCCTGACTGTTCTGGTCATCTGCTTCAGTTTCATCTTCAGAAGAGGAGTCACTGTCATCGACTACTCCCCCTGACTGAGTAGATGATTCTCCCTGTGTGCTAGATGGTGTATTCAGAATATCATACATCATCCTAGTAGCTAACTCATCATCCGAGGGAGAGAGAGGAATGTTGAAGGACTTGAAGAATCCATCATAATCGAAGAAGTATGCAGGTCCTTTGCCTGTAGGTGGTGTGGTATATCTCTGAACGTCGACATTACACCACACTTCTACAAGACCCGTTGAGTTATTGTAAACTCGCTTATTCGGTATGTTGTATCCTAGAAAGATTCCTTCATCTGCCTTCTCGCTGAATTTTCCTTCTTGTGTCTTCTTCAGAAGTGTACACGGCGCGCCAAAAGGTTCAAGATACTCCAAATTTGGTTTGCGTCTTTGTAGTAGCTCATAACATGTCTTTCCGTGGCGCTTGACTATTAGGACTCGATTCAGTGTATAACATGCGTTTGCCACTGCCTCATTCCAGAATTGAATAGGCAGTTTCGAGTCAGCCAGCATAGTCCGTGCAGTCTCTATCAAGCTTCTATTCTTCCTCTCAGCAACACCATTCATCTGAGGCGTGTAGGCAGAAGTGAATTGATGAACAATTCCCTTTTCCTTGCAGTATGCCTCCATCCATTGATTCTTGAATTCTGTCCCGTTGTCTGAGCGTACTTGTCTAACTTTTAGCTTGTAGAGAGATTCCAGTGTGGTTACTAATTCCTTGAATGACTCAAATGTTTCTGATTTGGATTTCAGAAACATTACCCAAGTGAACCTTGAGTAGTCATCAGTGACCACAAAACAGTACAAATCGCCTGCAATGCTCCTTGTACTGACTGGACCAAACAGATCCATGTGAAGAAGTTCAAGAGGAAGTTCTATTGAATGAACTTTCTTTTCCTTATGAGACTTCTTTGTCTGTTTGCCTTTCTTGCAAGCTACACAAAAGTCAGGAAGTTGGAAGTTCTTGACATTTACTCCTCTCACTAAATCCTTCTGAATCAAATGATTCATCTTCCTTTGACTAATGTGTCCCATTCTCCTATGCCAGGAGATTGAGTCCTTCTCAGTAGCTTTAGATAGAAAGCACTGAACCTCATGATCCGTTGTAGCAGCTGTTGACAGATCCAAGACATAAAGGTCTTTATATCTTGAAGCAGTCATCAGAACTTGGTCCTCTGGGATCATGTAGTCTTTCTTCAGCACGTAACACTTCTTGTTGTCGAAGATGACTTTAAATCCTTTATCGCAGATTTGGGAAACAGAAAGTAAGTTATTCTGAAGTTGTTGAACGTAGTTCACCTTATCAAACTTAACTTTCTGATTTCCCACTTCTCCCTGTGCTGTGATGTATCCTCCCTTGTTTCCTGCAAAGGAAACATGCCCTCCTTTTATTTGTTTGACGTTTGATAAAAGGGCTCTATTTCCTGTCATGTGCCTGGATGCTCCGCTGTCTATAATCCACGTGTTAGTCTCAGCGCTGTATCGAACACCCTGCACATACAAAGTAAATGTATTAGTTTAGGTTAGGAACCCAAGCCTTTACTGTCTTGGGTTTCCCAGAGGCATCACACATCATAAACTCTACCCATTGACCCTTAGAGGGTGAGGGTAGCTCAGATTCCTTCTTGTCATCAGTATCAGACACGCAGGATGACTTCTCTTTCCATAAGCCAGATTTGTGCAATGCCTGTTTATGATAAACAGTCGTCTGGCTTACAGGTTGGACTTTAGGTTCACTAGATCTTCTAGGTGGAGTTAGAGAACTCCTCTTAGAAGACCTAGGTCTAGAGTCCTGAAGATCAATCTTCTTCCTAGGTGTCTGATAGAAAGGACAATAGGAAGCAATGTGTCCACATTCTCCACAGTTGTAGCATGATCTGCTATCAACTTTATAAGTAGACTTTCTTTGTGGAGAAGTGCGTGACACTCTAGTAACATCAATCACTTTAGGTTTTGACTCTTGTATGTTTGATGTTTTCTCTGGTTTAACAAAATTAACTGTTTTAACCTGTTTAACATGTTCCACTTTTGGTTAACTGGTTTTTGACTTGAAGCATGTGAAAAATTAACGTTTGAAGTCCTTTTAGGTTCTGATTTGACTCTGTTTGACCCTGACTTTAAGTTAATTTTTCAAATTCATTTTCCAGATTAACACAAGGCAATTTACCCTTTGCCTTTGAAGTGGCCTCCTTTTGTTTCTGTCCAGATTCAGTAGATGAACATGATGTGTCTGGATCAGTAACAAGAGGAGTAGTCACCACATGATCCTTGATGGGGTTGTTGTTTACTGGTTTAGACTTGGTGTTCATCAAGGTCTCAGGTGGAGGTGGAACCACTTTGTAGCCTAATCCCTCCCCGTTATTCCTTTCTCTCACTAAGTGTTGAACTATGTGTGAAGAACTAGTCCAACTGTGCAGTTTCTGTTTTAATGAATTAACTTCTACTTCTAGAACTGCCTTTTGCTTCTTAGTGTCCTCTAGGGAGTTTAGATAGTACCTAATGTCATTTGCTTGGTTAAAGGCAACTACTTCGGTTTCCCTAAGCTGTTTAGTCAATAGGTCTATCTTTTCTTTATAACTATGCTCATTTTGTTTTAGAACTCTATTAGCCTCAGTGCACAGTTGTAAATCTTTTACTAAGTTATCATTGTGATCTAATAACCTAGCAAATTTTTCATCAATGCTATTCCTAAACATATCACAATCAGAACAAGCATGATTATTAAACATTTGGTCAGTTGTACTTACCTGTGTTGGTTCAGAAGAGTTAGCCATCAACGCAGCATCAGACGTCTCTGGTTCTGGTGATTCTGACTTTTCTGTCTCTGACGTGGAAGTCTCCTCCTTTGGCTTGTAACTGACCTCAGCTGCAGTTGTTTCTTCACTATGTGACATTGCTATCTCAACTGCTAGATCACCTTCACTCGCAGAATCATCATCAATATCTTCAACACTGGCAATGTTAGATTCTCTGGTGAGACAAACCTAAAACTCCAATCCTGTCCTTCATCATCATGAGCAGTCAAGGCTTTTGGATCCTTGTTTGATGAAGTAGAACTGGAAGCTTGCTTGTCTTGGCGAGTAAAGGATGAGAACGGGTTCCCATTACCCGTCTTCTTTGGCTTGACACATTCTCTCTTGAAGTGCCCCTTCTCTCCACAGTTGAAGCAGGTCACTTTGCTCTTGTCAAAGCCAAATGTGGTATCCTTAGTAGCTATCAAGTTCTGTCCTGTCTTCTTAACAAACTTCTTCGCCCTTCGGACAGCGCTAGCTAAGGCCCACATTATATCCATCCTCTCAAGCTCCATTTCATCCACCTGCTCGTAGTCCTCATCTGCCAGATGGCAGTTTCCAATCTTCCCAGCAACAAGTCCATCATATGAATGAACCACTGCTGCTAAAAGATCCATATGCTCTCGAGCTACTTCTACGGTCACATTACCGAGGTTCTCGGTCTTCAGTTTGGTAGCACTTGCTTCTGATCCAATATAATGGGTACATGATGACCCTGACGTGTCTGATCCAGAAGGAGAAGCATGTGAAGGACCTGACGAGCTAGACACAAATGCAGTCTGGAGAGGTGCTCCAGATGTCTTAGCTTGAGGCGTGGCGTTGTATAAAGCTGGATTTTGTGTGTACGCAGACTTCTGAGCTCTATACTTCATCCTTAGAGCTTCTTCTCGCAACTTAAGAATGAAGTCATTTATATCCAGCTTTATAAGCATTTCATTCTGTCTAAGGTTAGACACAAATGAAGCCCACTTATCAGGCAATCCGTCTGCGAAGTTGCTCACTTTCTCTTCCATAGTCGTTTCAACTCCATGTGTATGCAATTCGCTCATCAAGTGGTAGAATCTGTCTATACTTTCTCTAAACTCTCATTACCAATCGATGAGAAGTTATCGAATTCCTTCTTTAACTCCTTTGCCTTGATTGCCTTCAATGACGCATTCCCATCATATCTCTTCTCTAGCTCATCCCACAGTTTCTTGGACTGCTTGTTCTCTGAATACTGGTGGAATATGTCTTTGGGGATAGACTGAGTGATCAATGCATAACCCTTTTCTCTGCATTGTACTTTACTTTCTGTGCGTCTGTCATCCCACTTAACGTTAATTTAACTCCATCAGCTCCCACGGTGTACTATAACCGACCTCAATAGCTTCCCACAGATTAGGATCTACTCCATTGAGGTAGATCTCAAAACGTTGTTTCCAGTGGGGAAACTCATCTAAAGTCAAGAGCTTTGGTGGTTTATTGTGATTACCCACCTCACTCTCAAGCAACAGCAGGTTCTGAATCCTCGAGTCCTTCCCAGCAGTAAAGGCTGACATCTGATCTTCCATGGCTAATAAACTTAGAATCTAATCAAACAAACTTTCACTGATGCGACTGAAGGATGCGAATGGTCTAATCGTGCGTATGAACTCTGCGATGTGGTTCAACCGTGCGAATGAACTGGGCGATTGGTTCAGTGTGCGAATGAATCTGGTGCGTAGCGTGTATGTGACAAACGACTAAGCGAAGTCGGACGAATGAGGGGTTCGAATAGGGTCCAGACTAGCGTGCAATATGCGAAGAGCAATGCGAATGGAGGTCAGTCGTCGTGCGAATGGGTCACTCGTGCGACTGAAGCTGCTGTTTTGCGAAAATTTCTAGGTTTGACGGGTTTCAGCCGTAAAAATTCGAAATTTCACAAGTCCTAATAGCGCCTAAGTCCGTAGAAACTGAACTTCGATGAGCAGGGACCGTCAAGATCACTTTGATGCCCAAAGATTGCGTTTTCGTGCAAAAACACAAACTTATGCAATCTTGATTGAATCAACACGTAATCAAGAGCCAAAGCTCTGATACCACTTGTTAGGACCTGGTATTTGAACGAAATACCTAGTGATTAGCGTGTTAAACCAACTCAAATAGTGCGGAATCCTATTTGATTGGCGATCCAATCAGTGAGAACACACGAAGAATCAATCAAGAATTGAATCCAACGTCAGAAATCGATTAGGAATCGATCTGATGTGTTCTGTGAACTTGGAGAACGATTTGGGAGGCTTCTGGACGGCTAGGGTACGTCTGGAATCGTAATGGGATGAATGCTTACGTTTTTCCACGAATTGGGTCTATTTATAGGTTAGTATTGTTCAATCGTGCGACTGGGCCATAAGTATGGTTCAGTCGTGCGATTGAACCATGCGGTTGATTCATCCGCACGACTGAATGTTCAGTCGTGCGATTGAGTCAATCTTATGTGTCAATCATACGACTGATCCAGTCTCCTGTTTCAGTCGTGCGATTGAGTCAATCGTATGAAGTTATTCATGCGTGTGGTCCATTCGCATGGGCCATTCGCATGAGAACTTCATTAAGTTAAGTTTGAATGTTTAATTAATATAACATAATGTGCAATCATCAAACAATCATAAACCCAATCAATTCAATCACGACTCATTAATGAAATATTAAACATCACAAGTAACAAACAATTCATATCATTTCATTAATCGATACTATTACATCATATTCAGACAGACAAGATTTATTACATTACAACTCATGATCTAGGGACATACATGCATCAACACTTCGGTGAGAGTTGCCAAAATGTAATTAACAAGAGATTAAACACGGGTTCTGAGGGTTTATCATCTTAACAACCATAATAGGCATAACTATGAAAGATTAGACTAAAAGTTATTACTAATTCATTAATAACATCATAATACAGACGTAAACATTAAGGATTAACAACACTAAATCATCTCATAATATTATTTTGTCAAGAAATCATGAAACAAGTGCTAAAATTTTGGCTATTGAAACTAATATGAAAACTAACATCATTATATAGTGGAGATGATTAACACTAACCTTACTTGAAGAAATCTTAAAATAATTTGAAGAAAAGGAAGAAAGCGAATAAAAATGATGAAAGGGCTTGAATTTCAGACTTCCAAACATTAAAACCGATTTTGAAGAACAATAGTTGCACATGATGTGACTAGGTGCTGAAATGCCTATAAAACCTATCAAATTTGTCGGGAACAAGAACATGCCTAGTGGGGCATGGTCATGTCTCCTAGTACAGCTCCAAATTTCAGTTTTTTGTTTAATGGTTTTTATGTTATGCGTTACTTGCGTATTCTGGTTTGTTTTCATCAATCCTAAATCACCAGTATAGGTACGATTAGAGTCCTAAACATAACTATAACAAACCAAATGACCATTTGATTCCCTAATGGCCTATGATTACACTATTCATTAAACGCCAAGAGTCTAAAATACAAACCAAGACTTTTAAGCATGCGACATCATACATTAACCTTATGTAATGCTCCTAGAAGAAATCTCCACACATTTCATATGGAAGGCTTAGAATAGGATAGTGCAAAGTGCGGATGCTCAATTTCACGAGCTGGCGGTTAACGGATACAAGTTCGTCACTCATATGTTGAACTGTCATGATAAGTTCAACAATATGTTTGCTGGCTTGAACGTTCATCTCTGTTAACTCCTTTATGAGGTCTTGCAACTTGACGAAATACTCTTACATTATCGTCGTCGTGTTTCTAAATGTGATTTTTTAACATGGTTCTAGTTAGTGCTACCATTGTTGAAATTTCTTATTTTCAGTGTTATTTGAACAAGTTTTGGGTGATGAGAGGCTGGAACAAGTGAGCAGCTTATATACTAGCCGAAACTAATGAACATGGAGGCGTGCTTGGTCAAGCACAGACCTGTGCTTTATTGGATTCGTCATAAATTCAATGTGTAATGTTCTAGAGTCATCAACAGAGATCACGACCCCATGTTGGATACATGGGGCACAACCCTATGTTGGATCGTTAATCCTACGAAATGCTAAAAATCTAAGAAAATCCAACGTTTTGGTTTATGGTCCTTTGCGAGACCCTTCCCTATAATTATTTTTCATTGGGGTAGAGGTGTAGTTTCTCCAAGAAGATCTTGGTTGGTCCAGCAGTATACAATTTTAACTAATGACCATTAACATTTAAATAATACCTCATATCACGATGGCACCACTTAGATAAACGTCTTTAATTGTATATGATCCAGACCATCGGGATTGCAACTTTTTAGGAAACAAGCATAACACATTTTCCACATGGATCATGGTGTTCTTTAGCCAATAATCATGGAATCTTCTTGTCATTTCTTTCTAAACCCATGAGTTTCGTTTGCATGATATTTTAGTTCCTCGTGTTTGTGGATTTTCAAAAATGTATTTTCTTGTAGCATGTAAATCAAGTTTTGCTGCTTTGGATGCCCAATAGGCTTTCTTCTCAAGTTCCACAGGCAGATGAAACAACTTCCCATATAGTAAGTTGAATGGTGTAGTGCCTATAGGAGTTTAATAGGATGTTTGGAAAAACCATAACGCATCATCTAGCTTGGTAGACCAATTTTTTTGGTCTTGATATATGATTTTCTCATGGATTTGTTTGATACCTTTATTAGTGACCTCAACTTGCCCATTCAAATGTGGATGATAGGCAGTTACAAAGCGATGGTGAATAACATATTAGGCCATTGCTCTTTTGAGTGGGGCGTTACAAATGTGTTCCGTGATCACTAATTAGAGCTTTAGAAGCACTAAAATGAGAGAATAGATTCTTTAGAAATTTGATAAGATTTTAGCTACATTGTTGGTAGGTAAGGCTTGAACTTCAGCCTGTTTTTAGACATAATCGATTACTATCAAGATGTAACGATTGCCAAATGGATTAACTCACATACTTGAATGGTTTATTGATGTATTTCATCATGTACTGAGATATTGGTTGGTCTTTGACAAACATCACAACTGTGTACCATGTTATGAGCATCATTAAAGATTGTAGGCTAATAGAATCTTCAATCAAAAAACTTTTTGGCCGTTAGATTTTCTCCATGGTATCCCCTTGTGGATCCTTTATAACAGTGCCTTAGAAGTAGTTGTGCTTCATTTTCGTACACACATCTTCGGATGTGCTTGTCTGTGCTGACTCTTAGCAAGTACGAAAATCTTCCCAATAGTACTGTTTGATATCGGCATATAATTTCTTTTTTTGCCGACTTTTCTTACCTTTGAGGATAGTCTCGCTTGCAAAGTAGTTTGTATAGTCAGTATACCCAAGGATGTTTTTTTAAGTTTGGATGTGCACAAAGAATTCATGAGGAAAGTTTTCATTTATGTTAACTTCCTCAGATTATGAAAGGATTGAATTTTCAAGATGCGAGAGATGATCAGCTGCAAGATTCTTTTCTCCTTATATTATCACAGATTTTAATGTTGAATTCTTGAAAAAAATGTATCAAGCATATCAATCTTGGTTTTGCATCTTGTTTGTTGAACAAGTATCGAAGGGTTGCATAATCGATGTACATAATTGTTTTTGTAAAGAAAAGATACGAGTAAAACTTATCAAACACAAAAACTACCACAAGAAGTTCTTTTTTAGTTGTGTTGTTTTCTTGCGTATCATTTAGGGTTTGCTCGCATAGTAAATTGGGTGAAATTGCTTGTCTTTTCGTCAGCCTATCATAGCTCCCACTTCAAAGCCACTTGCATCACACATTAACTCAAATGGTAATGTCCAGTCTGGGGTGACCATGATCGGAGCGGTTACTAGTTTCTCTCTAGCAAATCGAATGCACTCATGATATTCCAGAGAGAATATGAAATGAGCATCTTTCTCAAGGATTTGAGTCATTAGTCGTGCAATTTTAGAGAATTATTTGACGAATCGATCATAGAATATTGCATAACAATGAAGCTTCAGATTGATTTTACGGTTATGGGAGACGAAAATTTGGAGATAGTGTTGACTTTGGTTAATCAACCTCGAGTTCTACTTAAGAGATCGTGTGTCCTAACACTATCCCTTTCGTCACCATAAATTGCACTTTTCCCAATTCACAACATGGTTGAAATCTTCGCAGCTAACCGACATCTTTTCCAGGTTCTCCAAACATTGCTCGAAGGAATTTCTAGAGATGGAAAAGTCATACATGAAAACTTCCTTGCAATATTCAATCATGTCGTAAAATATTGCTACCCTATATATTTGAAATGTAGTAGGAGCATTTAACAATTAAAACGGTATACGCTAATATCCAAATATGCCATATGTACATGTGAATGTTGTTTTCTCCTAGTCTTCAGCAACACTTGGAATTTGGAAATAAGCAGAGAAACCATCCACGAAACAATAGTAGATCTCCTTAATAATCTTTCAAGCATGTTATCTATGAATGGCAAAGGGAAATTATCCTTCCTTGTAACATCCCATTGAGTTTGAGATAGTCGGTACAAATTCTCCATCCCATAACCATACGAGTAGGAATTGGTTCATTTTTATTGTTGGTTACTATAGTCATTTCTCATTTCTTAGGAACAACTTAAAGAAGACTTATCCAAGGTGAATCAAAGATGTGATAAATTAAACGAGCATCAAGTAGTTTGATTACCTCTTCCTTCATGAGCTCTTGCATACTCGAATTTAAGAGTCTTTGAGATTGAATGACGGATTTGAAGTTTTCTTCCATTAGAATTTTGTGAGAGAAGTATGACTTGATTCCATTGATTTCCATGATTTTCCAAGCAATTGCTCAATTAGATGCCTTGAGCACATTAAGCAGCTTGTTCTTCTCATCATTTGATAAGGTGGACGAGGTAATAAAAGGAAGTTGAGATGTGTTTTCAAGAAAAACATATTCGAGATGAGAGGGGAGTTCTTTGAGTTCTAAAACTAGTGAATCTTCGACGGATGGTTTTACTTGAGGTTCTAATTCTCTTTCAACGATCTTGTATACTTCTTGATAAGATGAAGATTCTTCAACTTCTGGTTGTAGAATGGCTTGATCTTCACACTCAGCTTAATCTATTTTGACTTCTATCTATTGAGTGTAGCAAACTTCATTTTCGAGAGTTTTTTTCAATTGATAGCTTATGATTGAATCACAAACATTAATATAATAGAGTGAATCATCGTGATGCTGAGGATGTTTCATAGATCATCCTATATTGATAGTTATCTCCTCTTCATGCACTCAAAGTGTAAGTGTGACATATGTCACCAAAACAGGTGGGTTGACTATTGAGTTTGCTAAATTGGTCTTCACTTGAAAGTTGACCTAATGATGATTTGAATAGAGTATAGTGCATTAGACGCATGTAGACACGCTAAGTGTTAAAATTATGCATTAATGGACCTAGATTTGGTGACAGTGGGATGTTCACCAGAGTAGATATAGTATGAGGATTATGTGCATTAGGCTTGATCAAGGATTGACAATATGTAAAACATTAAAAATTACGTTAAAACGTAATATAATCAAACATTAGTGGACTTTGCCTAAAGTACACTAAATAGATCTAATTTAATTCAAAATTATAAATTAAATAATTTATATGGCATATAGTAGTTCATTGGAATCGCATTAACGCTTGAAATTCAAAAGCGTAAAATTGGATGACACACGGATCAAAACGAGACCGGAATGGACAAGATGGGCTAGGGGCGCTTGCCCCTCCCTTGTTGCAATCATTCCACTTAAAAGGAGGGGGGATCCCATTGTTTTCCCTTCATTCTGTTGAAACTTATTTTCTAAGTTTCTCTATTGTAAAACCTAGCCACCACTCTCAGTTTTCTCCTTGTTCTTCTTCATGATACTCAATTTTGATTAATCAAGTGAACACTTTAGAAGAACAACAGGTGCACTTATCTTTACTCAAAATATTTATGTTTGTTAGTAAGGAGTTAACTTAGATTTCATATTTGTTAACCACTAATCAAATAGAAAAGCATTGTTAATCCATAACCCGGTCCAACAAGTGGTATCAAAGCTTAGGCTCTTGATTTGCTTGAAGTCACCTTTTAACAAATCACATGTTTTTTTTATCACACTATCAAACACCACACTCCTTCATACCCCCTCTTCCTTTTAAAATGATTGTTGTAGCCATATCAAGTAAGCATAACTTAGATAATAGAACTCAGACCAAACCCCTCATGTCCACACCACATGACTATGATACTTGGAAAATTCGAATGGAAGATTTTCCAAGGAATCAAGATCTAAGACTTTAGCTCTCTATTTTTAATGGACCATATGTCCCTGTGGTTCAAGCTGCTGGTGAAGGTGGAGTCATGATTCCCAAACATCCCACAAAGTACAAAGATGTAAAGATCGTGAATTCATTATAGATCGATCTCGTGAAAGAAACACGGAATGAATCAATCATGAATTGAAGATATAAGAAGAAGAATAACAAGAACAAGCACCATAAATAATATTCAAATACGTTACTCTCTGATAATATGATTACATAAGTGTAAAATATCAAGATTTCTAACAAAATGAACATAGTAAACTATTTATAATAAACCAAACTAATATCATGCAATAACTTCTTCTCGTGCGGTTCAAAGTTTTCATGCGGGAACTTGATATTCATTATCTTGCTTTGATTTTCACGCCTCTAGGTTCGATCCATACAATCTCCCACTATGCTTGGTGAATCCAGTCTTCAAAAATCCACATTTGTAACTTTGTAATTTTCGCTGTAAGCATACATCTTGTTGCTTAGGGCCTTAGTGATCAACCAACCGAATGGAGCTGGTAAAAGATGAATAGATTCATCAGCTTCAATCAAACATGCCTGAAGCTTCATCAAATCTTCTCTTTCAACCTCAAGCAGATCAACTGGGTCGATGATACGGTATCATTTGTCAACACAATAAATCGCAACATGCCAAGTATTCTTTTCATAAACCCACCTCAAAAGTTTTGACAAACTGTTGATTGGCATATGAGCATGCAGGATGGGTGAAGGGGGTCGATGCAATAGTTTCACAAGGTGGAGGGACTTAGAACACTTGACATATCAAATAAGGAACCGGCTTAGATGAAACAATGAACACAAGTAAAAGAACGATAATAAGAATACTCAAATATGGTTTTCAAGAATGATGTATATTGCTCTCATGTTCTTACAAGTGTTATAAAGTTTACATTCAAAATACAAGTACTTGAGATACTTTATACTACATCCTACAGTCGGCCTACTTTGAAGGGCAGCTGGAAGCACTAATCTAGACAACAAGATCAATGTAGAGTCAAAAGACAAATTGCCTTTTGAATAGTGACTATGACATGCCATAGCTCACATCCTTATTTATTACAAAAAGGATAAAAGTACATAGTTGGAAAGTTATAGACTTAAAACCTTAATTAACAGTTGATTAAAGCATGGACTTTTCACCAACTCATGCTAGTTAGTGAGTCTTCAGAGATGGAAGCGGAAAGGTGTTTCAACTTTTGTCAAAAGTATGTCAGAGAAGACATGCCTTCTCTGTCTTTAGAAGAAATCAGTCTTTGGCTTCGGAAGACTTTGTATTTGAAACTTCGGAAGACTTCATCTTTGGATTCAGAAGAATTGGTCTTTTGATTTCAGAAGATTTGATACTTAGTATAATTCACTTGGTTATATCAAATCTTTCGAAGTACTTTTCTAGTACTTCACATGTGCATGCTAAGAGCTCTTTGGGTTGCTCTTTGGTTGCATCAGCCTCTAAGTGTAATACTTACAAACTTCCCCTACGCTGATGATACCAAAACTAAATAGACCTTTGAGTCTTGAACTTCATCTATTGATAGTCCTTATCATAATCAAGACCATTCCTTCATCAGTAGTTGGACAGGATTCCTCAGACTCTCAAAGTATCTCCTCATGTCACAAAGATCATGTAAAGGGAGATGAAGAATGTTTTGCCTGAAGTACATGTCTTAACCTCCTTGATCTCGAGTGACATACCATTTGTTTGGTTTAGTAGCAAACACCAAAGACAAGATGGGTCTCTTAGTAGCAAGAGGCTTTACTATAAGTGGACTTTGTTAAGTAGCCTCTTCTTGAGCACCCTCAAGATGTTCTGACCCATCCTGAGGTGCAGAAGTGGATGCCTTGGACTTATTCTTATGGCCATCCTTTTCCTCATTTTGTACTTTAACCGAGAGGCTGGCATGCTGTACCAAATTGTTCTTGTTTGTCCTACTCAGTTGGGTCCTTGTCTTTCACAGGTTCAGAAAAAGAAGGATCAGGTTCCTGCTATGAATCAGAAGATGAAGCTGGCTGTGATGCAGCACTTGGTCTAGGTTGTGTTGTCTCTTGGGGTTCAACCTTAACCTCAGCTTCAGGTGTAGCTTGACTTGGTGGAGAGTACAAGTCAACCAGCTCACCCCTTTTGATCTTCTGCGTGATCACTCTAATGTGCTCATCCATATTGGATGAGACATTGGACCAAGTCTCCTTCCGTAGAATCCATACATCTTCAAGAAGCTCGCTATCTTTGGTCTATCAGTAAACTTCTTCAGATTTGCTATGATGGTAGCGCTTGACTTTGCAGCCTCTTCCCTCATCTTCCTCTTAGTAGCCTTTTGCTCTTTTAGCACTTGTTGCTCAAGTTGCTTGAGGTATTCAAACTCAATGTATTCATATGATAAGGGAAGAATGTCTGCTACCTGATAGAGACCTATGGCACTTAGGTAGATTATCATGTTTTGCCTGTCTTTTTCCCTACCTACCTGAGTTTGTTGCTCAGTAGCCACAACCTATGCCTCATGACTTCCTGAACTGGGAGAAAGTAGGAGCTTTGTAGAGTCTTTTCCTTCTCCTTTCTTCTTTGATTTTGCGAAGCAATTCTGCATCCTCAGCCTCCTTTCTCTCTTTTGACACTTCCATGTCAGCTAGTTTGTTTAATTACTTCAAGGAAAGAGAGATGAGTTGATCAACATTGTATCCTAGACCCCATATAGTTCATCTAGCTGCCCTTACCTCATCATCTTGAGTGTTTGGCCTAGGGCAGCTCTGATTGCAGCTTTCATGAAGCCAGGGATCTCACCTAAACTCTCTCATCTTATCTTCCTCTTCCTCTCCCTTTCCTCCTCCTCAATATCCTTAGAGGACATTTTCCTCTTCCATTTGTCACTCATTGGCCTGTGCAACTTAGGGTGGAGAGAGCTTTGGCCTTCATTGTTTGGTGCTGCACTTGAGCTCTAAACAGAGAGAGGTTGTAAGATACCTTCACCAACTGGTGCTTCACTAAGGGTAATGGGTGTTAAAGCGGTTCTAGTCTCAAGGTTCACAAGCTCAACTATTGGCCTTCAGCCAAGGTTTCCCCTTCAAAGCTAATCTTAGGGTCCACCTCAACATCCAATTGACCAATAGTCTTGCCTGTTAGCCTCTATCTATATAGCTTGGTTCTTCTTTTAAACTCTTCAAGCACCCTATCTTGAATCCTATCATCTAAGCTTGTAGCTTGCCTACTTTGACTTAGATTGGCAAGTGGGAGGTCAACTAAATAGGTACTCTCATAGTATCTCAGGTTGTAGTAGTTAAAGATTTCTTTTTGTCCATGAGATCTAGATATTACCAGGGCTCTCCTTTCATCATCGCACCTTCATCCCACTATTGGATTTTTAGCAGGGTGAGATGGAGTAGGCATTACCCTTGGTATACCCTCCTCAAACAAGCTTTGAATGAGTGAGTCCATATCAGTATGGACCTGAGGAGGCTATTGAGTATGGACAACTACAAATGAGAGTGGTGAGTCTTCCATGTCCATACTCTGTGAGGAACTCCCATGTTCTGTAATTGTAGGTAGGACTTTCTCCCCCTTTTTGGTAGCATCACCCTCTTGCATAGGGGAGCTAAGGGTTAGATCCACCACATCCACAGGTTCTTGTGGGCCTAGTTGAGTTCTCCTAATGGGACTCTCAGTTAAGTTGCCCTTGAGATCGGTGATCTCAAGTTGCTAGTCATTGACCCTTCTTTGTAAGGTAGCCACCTGAGATTCCAGGTTTAAAACTAAATAGGTGCATGTTTTTTACAGTTTTTGCACCTTTATTTACAAACTCCCCTTATCTTCATCGGAAGAATCATGGGGCGGATAAGAGAATAGGACCAAAGTCTTCTTTCTCATCACCAGCATGGAGTTCTTGGCTGCTGGATTTCCCCTGCACCATGACAACTTCAGGAGAAGTGTCAATGGGCTGGGTTGCCATGGTTGAGGTCTTAATAATGTAATCACTTGCAAAAGGGAGAGCCTCCTCAATATGGACTTCCTACACAAGTTCAGGGAGGTCCACCTCATTTTAAGTTGGATGATGTGGGCTACATATAAGTGATTTAGGAGCACTCATGTATCCTTGAGTAGGGGTAGAGAAGAGAGACTTATAGTACTCACTGAAGCCCATATCTTTATAATCATAGAGTTCAAGGTTTGGGATTGGTTAGTTGAGATATAAAGGATGTGGATGAGAACTTTCCCTGAAGATTTATCACTAGAGTTTTAAGACTCAGAGTGAAAGCTTAAGGTTAGGGTAGTGAGCTCATTAGGCTGAGCATGAGGAACCTTAGCACTGATCAAAGAAATTATAGGAGTGGTCTACTCCACAGGAGAAGTAAGAGCTCCATTGTCCACTTCTTCCTGTATGGCTAAGTGTATGAGGGCCTGCACATGCTAAGTAGTTTTTGCAGGGGTTTGTGTCTTGAGTAGCTAAGGGTGATTTGTGGTTGTGTGGGTGGTACATATGTAGAAGGTGTAGGTTCAACATTGGCTTTTGTTGCCAAGTTGTCACCTTGTGTAATGAGCTCTAACATTTTTGGGATTAGGGCTATTTCTACCCCTGTGAAGCCAAGAGTGATCTCATTGTCTTGAAGATGTAACGTTTCATCCACCCCAATTTAAGAGTGTTACATGTTCCCTTGAACTTTGGGCCTAGTTTACAGATAAGAATGTGTTGAACATATCTAGGGAACATGTAATACACTAAGGAGTACAAGTTAGCAATTAGGTTTGTATAAACAAACTGAGTTTACCTGAACGTGGCCCCTTGAACCATCCCATTGACTATGTAAGATAAGTCCTCAGGAATTTGGTCCCATCCTCCATGCTTGTTGGACAGAGAATGGATGACCACATGGAGGAGATACTTCCATTGGGAGGAAACCTTACCCTTTTTGAAGGTTCTTACTGAGTATCCCTCTTCATAGGCCATCTGCCGGAATGAGTTGTTTACTGTATATTTGGGGAAGGACAATTCACCTTCTTCATCATCCAGTGTCAGATGAAAGTTTATGGTGGTTGGAGTGATGAAAATTGTCTTCCCCTGCACTGTGGCAGACAGTGTCTTCTCACCATCCAAGATGACCTCTTGGTAGATCCTCCAAAACTCTAAAAGTTGATCTTCATACAAGGGAGGTCTATGGTAAGTGCGGTGAGGTAGTTGGAATGAGACAAGAACCGTCAGACATCTGAGAAACCTGGATCTTTCTTGTCACACCCCGACCGACGGCGGAATCATCGGAGCAGACGAATGGGAGACGATTGCTCATAGCACATGGAACTAATTAAGTTGAAATAATATTAAATGTCATTATTCATTAAACATTACAAGACAAATAAAATAATAACATAACAATCAAGATACAACCAATAACATAAGTCTTTCAATTAGTCTAGGTCCAAGTCCTATATGAGCACGAAGAGGTCTTCAAGTATCAAACCTGAAACACGTTAAAAATAAAGGGTCAACTTTGAAAGTTGGTGAGTTCCCATGGTTTAAACACACGCATATATGTATATATATAAAAGGGTTACAAGTAGCAATTCATGTCCATGGTTATAAGTTAGCAAGCTCATAGAACACATACAGTTACAACCAAACCTCGACTTGTTTACAAGTATATAAGATTGGCTAAGTGTATTTGGTTCCCATGATGAACAAGCATACGTCATCAGGAGTCGGCAATACATCGACTTTAGCACCAAATAGGCTTGTCAGGCCCAAAGATCTAAGACGTCGCCAGGCTAGCAATAGTTAATGATTGTAAACAAAATATGTATCTCGTATAAGACTTACAATAACACAAATAACCATGACAAAAAGTAAAGATGAATTGCATGTGCATTTACAAGTATCAAGATGTTTACAAGTGTATGTTTATAAGGTTAACATGTTTCACCCCAAAAGGTGTGAAATAAAGTAAAAAGGGGCATGGAGAACTCACATGGAAAACTCACAATAATAGTGATGGTTGTAGAGTACATAAGAAAGCTTGGATGTTCAAGAGTCAAAGGTGATGTCCTAAATGATAAAAAGAAACAATAACTTGAGGTCGAAATTCATTACAAGAAGTTAAGACGCTTAGAGAATGCTAAAAAGCGAAAGGGAGATTGAAAAAGGATTATTGCATCAATTTTAGATTCTGGACAGAATACTTGGTATGTGTTTGAACAGGTTTTAAAAATAGCAAACGGTTTCATAAAATTATGAAAATTTATACTTGACTAGTTCAATGTCTCCCGGACAACTTTCATTCGGAAACATTTTTATGAAAAGATCTTTAAATAGGTCAAACAAGCATCACAAGACAGAAGGTGCTGAAATGCGCACTTATCTTGTGAAGGCTATTGTTGAGTCGTCCGATTGAGTTTGAAGACGTATAAACTGTCGTTGAAAAGTTAATTAAATGAAATTAACATTGGAGTCTGAGTTTACCCAGATTTTGTTTGTTATGATCAAGTTATGGTCGGTTGAAGTAAGACTATATTCTGCCAGAATTATAGTAAGGCACTTATGTGCACTTTTAAAATTGTTAATACATGAAACGGGTTAGAACAATTTATTATGTCAATATATGGTATATTAGTCTTCATTTGAGTTATAAAAATATTCTAAGAATTTGGCATAGCCATCATTTAGAACAATAATCTTGCGGAATAACCGAATGCGGCGGCATAGCCGTCCATATGCAAACGGGATTCTTTGTTTATGTTAGTGTGTTGTTAGCTTAATTTAGGAATGTTAGTGATTATTATAAGATTAGTGATTATTAAAATGTTAATGATCAAATGATAATTATAAAAATAAAAAGAGATTTGGTAGAAGATAGAATAATAGTAAGAACATAAAGTCATGAGAACAATTACATGTTAGGATGATTAAAATATATAATATAAAAACAATAACGGATTACCTTAGTATTAAGAATTCTTGAAATTTCTTGTAAAATAAAATTCTTCAAATTCATCATAACCAATGGATGAAAGAAAGATATGAGAGTGAGATTTTTAGAGAATGAGCAAATGAAAAGTGAGGCCTAAGCCTTGCTTTTATACTTGAGGTTAGGAGGAGGTTATGAATGGTGTTAATGGTGATTTATAAGTCTTTTAAAAGGGGGGTTATGATTGGAATTTGAAATAAATATAAAATTAAATAATTTTAATAAATAAAAGAATACTTACAATTTAAATTTTAAATTTATGAAGACTCTAATTATAACAACTTATATTTTTTATAAAATCTTTATAGACTTTATAAAACCAATTTGAATAATCAATCAAATTATTTATTTGTTAATCTTTTTAACTTTTATAAAACTTGTAAACTTTATAATTTGATTATTTATTTTCAATATTTAAAATTCATAATTACTTATAAAACTTTATAAGTTTAATAAAATTCATTTTATAACTTTATAAGTTTTAATAAGTCTTTTCCATTTAGTTATTTGTTGTAACATGATTAATAAACTTTATAATTTTATGAAAAAGAATTATTTATAAATCAACAAGTTATTATAAGTTGTTTAAATGATAAATTGAATAAATCAATTTAAACTACACGTCTAATCTATATAATTCATTAATATAAATAAAATAATCTAAATAAAGAAATTCATATTGTAAGAAAGTTCGATTTTAGTTCGGGTTCGGGTTTATAACTTGAAAATGGCGGATGTTATAGTCTCCCCTACTTTAAGAAATTTCGTCCCGAAATTTAATCACAAGGGGCTAATTTCAAGGAGATGAGAAGACCTGGATTTCATTTCACGTTCACAAGGAAACTCTTAGAGGCGTTTAAATTCAACAAATTTAATTATGATGTTTTGCTATGCTTAAGTTTGTTCAATTTCATGATTCATGATTTCATGTGTTTCTTGACAAAGGGTACAATTAGTTTAGAATTTTAATTCATAAACTTTTATATTCCAGATGGTTCAAGACGACTAGGAAGGTTTTATCACGAATACAACACCAAGTTTTAGATCGATACGTAACTCGACTTAACGAACATGAGAAATAAGTTCAAGATATTTTTGGATGGGTTATAAATTTCATAAGAGCTTCTCAAGCAAATAAATTTAACAAGGTTTTTAGATGATCAATTCTTGTTTACTATTTCGTTGAGGTTTTCAAAGTTTTATTAGTTTAACGTTGATACGAGAATCGTTTTTGATAAGATTAAAGATTCAATTTAGAAGGAGAGCATCATTGTAATAGGTTTTCAAGATAAGTGCGGTTTTGAGGGGAAGGCATTCGGAAAGATTATTAAGGGTCGTTAGGAGATTTTGAGTAATGAGTTTTAAGATTCAGGAGGACAAAATCAATGATGAAACAATTCAAAATAACAAGATGTTTCGAGTGTAACGTTTGGTTTACAAACCAAAATATTACGTTGACTTATCAAAGTATTAAGTCACTACAACTTTAATTAAGACATGCGTACATATAGGCGGACACTCACCCCAAGGGTTCCCAGGTAAGGTAAACGGATCCATCGGTTGATTTGGATTTATATGAATACCTTGCCTAGACAGAACACCTCGAGATACAGGTATCCCACTCTTCCAGCATTACATGTTTCAAGTTATAGGACTTAGACTTTGACGAGACTTGAAAACCACGAATTAAGATTCAAAGCACATTTTGAAAACCATTTGATTTAGGCATATAATGCCTTAGAATATGATTCAAGGTTCGTGTGTGCATTGATAAGATTCAAGGTATAAGCATAAACACATAAGGCATATAATCATATAATCAAGTATAAACACATAAGGCACATAAAATCCTATCTAAACATATAAAATACATGAGAGGACTCATGTGTAAGGGTACTTAGTTATAGTCTAGGTCATTCCATTTCTAATAACCTAAATCCCTATAACCATGGCTCTGATACCAATCTGTCACACCCCAACCGACGGCAGAATCATCGGAGCGGACGAATGGGAGACGATTGCTCATAGCACATGGAACTAATTAAGTTGAAATAATATTAAATGTCATTATTCATTAAACATTACAAGAAAAATAAAATAATAACATAACAATCAAGATACAACCAATAACATAAGTCTTTCAATTAGTCTAGGTCCAAGTCCTATATGAGCACGAAGAGGTCTTCAAGTATCAAACCTGAAACATGTTAAAAATAAAGGGTCAACTTTGAAAGTTGGTGAGTTCCCATGGTTTAAACACACGCATATATGTATATATATAAAAGGGTTACAAGTAGCAATTCATGTCCATGGTTATAAGTTAGCAAGCTCATAGAACACATACAGTTACAACCAAACCTCGACTTGATTACAAGTATATAAGATTGGCTAAGTGTATTTGGTTCCCATGATGAACAAGCATACGTCATCAGGAGTCGGCAATACATCGACTTTAGCACCAAATAGGCTTGTCAGGCCCAAAGATCTAAGACGTCACGAGGCTAGCAATAGTTAATGATTGTAAACAAAATATGTATCTCATATAAGACTTACAATAACACAAATAACCATGACAAAAAGTAAAGATGAATTGCATGTGCATTTACAAGTATCAAGATGTTTACAAGTGTATGTTTATAAGGTTAACATGTTTCACCCCAAAAGGTGTGAAATAAAGTAAAAAGGGGCATGGAGAACTCACATGGAAAACTCACAATAATAGTGATGGTTGTAGAGTACATAAGAAAGCTTGGATGTTCAAGAGTCAAAGGTGATGTCCTAAATGATAAAAAGAAACAATAACTTGAGGTCGAATTCATTACAAGAAGTTAAGACGCTTAGAGAATGCTAAAAAGCGAAAGGTAGATTGAAAAAGGATTATTGCATCAATTTTAGATTCTGGACAGAATACTTGGTATGTGTTTGAACAGGTTTTAAAAATAGCAAACGGTTTCATAAAATTATGAAAATTTATACTTGACTATTTCAATGTCTCCCGGACAACTTTCATTCAGAAACATTTTTATGAAAAGATCTTTAAATAGGTCAAACAAGCATCACAAGACAGAAGGTGCTGAAATGCGCACTTATCTTGTGAAGGCTATTGTTGAGTCGTCCGATTGAGTTTGAAGACGTATAAACTGTCGTTGAAACGTTAATTCAATGAAATTAACATTGGAGTCTGAGTTTACCCAGATTTTGTTTGTTATGATCAAGTTATGGTCGGTTGAAGTAAGACTATATTCTGCCAGTTTTATAGTAAGGCACTTATGTGCACTTTTAAAATTGTTAATACATGAAACGGGTTAGAACAATTTATTATGTCAATATATGGTATATTAGTCTTCATTTGAGTTATTAAAATATTCTAAGAATTTGGCATAGCCATCATTTAGAACAATAATCTTGCGGAATAACCGAATGCGGCGGCATAGCCGTCCATATGCAAACAGGATTCTTTGTTTATGTTAGTGTGTTGTTAGCTTAATTTAGGAATGTTAGTGATTATTATAAGATTAGTGATTATTAAAATGTTAATGATTAAATGATAATTATAAAAATAAAAAGAGATTTGGTAGAAGATAGAATAATAGTAAGAACATAAAGTCATGAGAACAATTACATGTTAGGATGATTAAAATGTATAATATAAAAACAATAACGGATTACCTTAGTATTAAGAATTCTTGAAATTTCTTGTAAAATAAAATTCTTCAAATTCATCATAACCAATGGATGAAAGAAAGATATGAGAGTGAGATTTTTAGAGAATGAGCAAATGAAAAGTGAGGCCTAAGCCTTGCTTTTATACTTGAGGTTAGGAAGAGGTTATGAATGGTGTTAATGGTGATTTATAAGTCTTTTAAAAGGGGGTTATGATTGGAATTTGAAATAAATATAAAATTAAATAATTTTAATAAATAAAAGAATACTTACAATTTAAATTTTAAATTTATGAAGACTCTAATTATAACAACTTATATTTTTTATAAAATCTTTATAGACTTTATAAAACCAATTTGAATAATCAATCAAATTATTATTTGTTAATCTTTTTAACTTTTATAAAACTTGTAAACTTTATAATTTGATTATTTATTTTCAATATTTAAAATTCATAATTACTTATAAAACTTTATAAGTTTAATAAAATTCATTTTATAACTTTATAAGTTTTAATAAGTCTTTTCCATTTAGTTATTTGTTGTAACATGATTAATAAACTTTATAATTTTATGAAAAAGAATTATTTATAAATCAACAAGTTATTATAAGTTGTTTAAATGATAAATTGAATAAATCAATTTAAACTACACGTCTAATCTATATAATTCATTAATATAAATAAAATAATATAAATAAAGAAATTCATATTGTAAGAAAGTTCGATTTTAGTTCGGGTTCGGGTTTATAACTTGAAAATGGCGGATGTTACATTTCTCATATGATAACAGAGCAACTTGGTTGTGTTGCCTGTGTAATTGTATGGAAAATTGTGTTGGTTTCAGGAACCAGGGTTGGCCATTTTTAGTAGCTTAGAAGTGAAGGAAGGTAATAACAAAGGCGTTTTGTGGGTGAAATTAGGTTATGAACTTTTGCATGTGAAGGAGAAGGGGAATCGTTAAAGGTATACTTATATGGATTGGATTTGAGACAAAGTTAATGCAAAAGGATAAACTTTGAATTCTGGATGTCGGTCCTACCTCTGAAAAGCACCCAAAAGGTAGTTTTCTTGGAAGTCTAAAATCTTCCGAAAGTAATTTGTCTTCGAAGTTTTTGATGAAAACTTCTGAGACCAATTTGACTTCAAAAGATACTCCTTAGCTTGATAAAAATTTTCTTCGGAAGAAAAATACTTAGAGTATTTTTACTTCAAAGATATATTTGGTTTCGGAAGATATTAAACCTCAGAAGATTTATTTAAGGATGGATAAAGCTTCCGAGACTTAATTGCTTTTGGAAGAAAATTGTCCTTCAAAACATGTAAGTACTTAAAAGCATATTTAAGCTTTGGAAGATATACCAAAATTTCTTTCAAAGGTAAATGCCTTAATAAGTAGTTATTAGATTTGAAGACATAATGTTATTCCGAAGGCAACTTAATGTCTTCCGAGAGACATAATATATCTTAAATATTCAAAATTCTAAGGAATATCATGTTGAAATTTTTTTTCCAAAGTAAACTGGGTTTATATAGGTGATGATATAGACAACTTAAGACACATATTTGAGAAAATAATCTTGAGTTTATTTTAAGAAAAGCTACTCAAAGTTAATCATCCTAATAGCTGATACAAGATACTTAAACTTCTGCTCATCAATAGTTTTTGTGAACAAATCAGCATATTGCTCATTTGTGTAAACTTTGACTAGTTTTATCAATCCCTTTTCAAAATTATCTCTAATCAAATGATACCTGATGTTGATGTGTTTTTTCTTGGAATACTGCACAGGAATCTCTGTAATAGAGATAGCACTGTTGTTGTCTATGTGGATGGGAGTCTCATTTAAGTTGAATCCATAGTCTAGTATATGATTCTGAATCCAAAGCACTTGAGCACAGTAGCTTTGCAGCAGCAATGTATTCAGCTTCAGTACTTGATGCAGATACACAAGATTGTTTTCTTGCATTGCCATAAGACTATCCTTCCACCAAGGAATTCACATCCCCCAGATATAGACTTTGCAGTCATGTTGCAGTCACCATAGTCACTATATATATAGGCAAACAGATTGAAGTCAGATTCTTTGGATACCAAAGGCCTAATTTAGGAGCACCTTTGAGATATCTAAGAATCCTTTTGATAGCAACTAGGTGTGACATCTTAGGGTTGGCTTGATATCTTGCACAAATACATGTAACAAACATGATATTAGGCTTGCTGGTTGTGAGGTACATAAGAGACCCAGTCATAGTCCTGTAGAGATGTTCATCAATGAACTCCTCCTCAAGATTAGGTCCTAAAGAGTGGATCCTGGCTATGGGTGTCATTGCAACCTTACACTTAGTCAAATGAAATTTGGTAAGTATGTCTTGTACATACTTTGACTGTTGTATGAAGATTCCATTGTCAACCTGCTTCACTTGAATTCCTAGAAAAAAAGTGAATTCCCCCATGACACTCATTTCAAATCTATTCTTCATTAGCTTTTTAAAGTCTTTATAGATACTTGGATTAGTTGACTCAAAGATGATGTCATCTACATAAACTTGAACCAACATCAAGTCATTCCATGTTCCTTTAATGAAGAGTGTTCCATTAATAGTACCCCTCTTGTAGCCATGCTGATAAAGGTACTATGATAGTGTCTCATACCACTTCCTTGGAGCTTGACGCAGCCCATATAGAGCTTTATCAAGCTTGTAGACATAATCAGGATGATTTGGGTCTATAAAGCCAGGTAGTTGTTTGACATACACTTTCTCATCAATCACCCCATTTAAGAAGGTACACTTGACATCAAGTTGGTAGACCTTGAAATCATTGGATGTAGCAAAAGTAAAGAATATCCTAAAAGCTTTAAGTCTTCCTATAGGAACAAAAACATCAATGTAGACAATCCCAACTTCTTGTGTGTACCCTTGAACAACTAGTCTTGCTTTATTCTAGATGACAAGTCCTCTATCATCTTTCTTATTTCTAAAAACCCACTTGGTACCTATTGTGGTCTTTCCTTGTTGAAGATGATATAGGTTCCAAATATTTTGTCTTTTGAATTGAAGCAGCTCCTCCTACATTGCTTCAACACAACTTCCATCCTTTAGAGCCACAGTAATCTTTGATAGGCTTAATCTGGGACAAGAAACAAGAGTGAAGACAAATATTTTTGTCATGGGTTTGTCCTCTTGTTCTCACCCTTGTCTCAACATTTTTAATGATGTTTGTGGTGGGATGGGACTTGTAGATTCTTAGTTAAGGAATCACAGCAAGTTGGTTGGATAGAGCTAAATTGGTGAAATTCAAATCTGGTGATTGAGTATCACCCACCACATCAACACACTTATCAAGAAAAACTTGATCTAATGAGTGTGTGATGTCATTGATGTTGTCTTCTATGAAGTGGTTATCAGTATCTAGGAATTCTTAATCACTATCACTACCACCATCTTATCCTACATTGGAAACTCCTTTATTTGAGTTATGTGCCTTTGTGCTGGAATTTATAGGCACCTCAGATGTGTCTGCTGAAGAGTTTGTCATTGTTGTGCTGATAGGATTTCGAATTGTAGGGTTTGTAACCACTGGAGTTGAAGTAATTTTCTGACTTGGGGGCTGTTTGGCAACATCTGAATGATTAAGTGCTGAACCAATAAGAGGTCTGAATCATTAAGTGCTGAATCATTAAGAGGTCTGAACCATTAAGAGCTAGTATATAATTTAACTATTCAAAGACAAATGTCTGACCAATTCAAATAATATGTCTTAACCATTCAGCATTAGACCTCTTAACCATTCAGCATCAATATAATGCTTAACCATTCAGAGGTAAATCTCTTAACCATTCAGACATGTGCTCGCGAAACAAACAGTCTGAACCATTAAGTGCTGAACCATTCAGACATCTGAACCATTAAGAGGCTGATTAAGAGGCTGCCAAACAGCCCCTTGGTCTTCTCAGCTCAAATCTTGGATTAGGATCTCCTGTTGATAATCTGCCTATAGATCCTGAAACATCTTCACAAGATTTGTAAAAAGAGTTGGTAACTAAATCAAGATCAAAAAGTCAATCAAGACCAGAATCTTTCACACTGGGTATGCGCTCATTGAAAGTCACATTGGCTGACTTCTCAACTACTCTAGTTCAGAGATTGTATACTTTATAAGCCTTAATTTGGGAAGAGTGTGCAACAAAATGTCCATCATCTGATTTCTTAGCAAATTTGGCTATATGATTTTTGGTATTCAAGATGGTGCAAGAACATCCAAATGCTATGAGGAAACCAATAAAATGTCTCCTTTTGTGTCATAGCTCATAAGGAGTTTTACCATGAGTCTTGACTACTAAAACTCTGTTCTGTACATAGCAAGCAGTGTTGACTGCCTCTGCCCTGAAGGTGATGGGCATTTTAGAGTCAGATAACATGGTTCTTGCAGCTTCAATAAGTGTCCAGTTTCTCCTCTCATTAACACCATTTTGTCAAGGAGTCCTGGGAGCACTATATTGTCTTGTAATACCTTTCTCATCATAAAATGTATCAAAGATTTGGTTCTTGAATTTAGTTCCTTGATCACATCTTATGATTTTGACCTTGTGCTCACATTGATTCTAAATTTTCAGAATGAAGCTCTTCAAGATCTCAAGGGTCTCGTCTTTAGTTCTAAGGAAGAAAACCAAAGTGTATCTTGTGAAGTCATCTGTAATCACTAAATAGTATGAGGTCCTTCCTAGAGTCGTTACACTAGTGGGGCCAAAGAGATCCATATGTAATAAGTGTAGGAGTGTTGTGATAGAGTTCCTTTCCTTTGGCTTGTGAGACACTTTATGTTGCTTCTCTTTCAGGCATGCAACATAGTGGTCACCACTTGTAAACTCTTTCTTTGGCATTCTAGTTACCAAATAATTCTTAATTAATTTATTCATGTTTTTGAAGTTTATATGGCATATTCTTTTATGCCAGAGGAAAGACTTATCATTATTGTCTTTAGATAGAAAGCAAGAAACATCTCCTGATGGGGATGTTTCCTGCAAGTCCATCTTGTACATGTTCCCTTTCCGGTGGGCTCTGAGCAGAATATGCTCTTGAGGAATGACCACCTCTTGCTTGAGAACAATGCAATTATGCTCAGTGAAGAGCATGTTATGTCTTTGGTCACAAAATTGGATACACTCGAGAGATTGTACCCAAGCTCCTTAACATAGTTTATATTTTCAATGCTGAGCTTACCATTTGTGACTGCCCCTTCCAGTTATGTAACCACCAGATTCTCCTCCAAAAGCAATTCACCCTCCATCAAGTTTCTCAAAGTTTTGAAGCAAAGAGCCATTGCCTGTCATGTACCTAGAACAACCACTATCAATGATCCATACATTTCCTTCTGTCTTCAGTTGTTCCTACACAGAAAGAGATGGTTAGTTACATTTGGAAACCCAAGCCTTGTTGGTCTTGGGCTTGTCAAAGTGAGCTAAAGATAATGCAATAGTAATTGATCCTATATGCAAGCTCTGAAGATTATTTGTTGTTATTGATAAAGAACTTTCAGTCATATGGCTTTCCTTCATCTTCCACAGCATCTTTGGAAGATTAGATTTGGCCATCAATAATTTGGAAGTTTTGATGACTTCGAAAGTTTTGGAGACTAGATCTTTGGAAGATTTTGCATCTGCTGCAGCAGACTTCAGTGCTTCAGAAGCATTCCTTTCTTCTAAAACCAAATTTTCTTCCGAAGTTAAGTTTTCACTTATCTTGTTCTTCACTTTAGAGCTTCCGAAAGGGAGAGATTTTCCTTCTAAAGCTATCTTCTTCTTCTCCTTCTCAGAAGTTTTTTTTTTTGATCATGTGGACAGTGCTTTTAGGATTGTATATGTAATCTTTAGCAAAGTGAAAAGTACTACCACACATGATGCATTCAGTTTGCATACTTCTGATACTCTTCTTCTGAGTAGGAGGCTGAGCTTAATCTCTTTCCACTTTCATCTTTATCTTCACAAATAATGCAGCAGGCTTCTTAAGGTGAGGCTTACTTTTGGAACTAGATGGTTCATGTTATGCAGCAGTGGTGCACATTTGATCAGCCTTCTTCTCTCAACCAGGATGAGTTGGACATCAACTAGGACTCCTGGTACTAGAGTCCATAGTTAAGTCTATAGTCTTTACCACCTCAAATCCAGCAGAGATAAAGACTTATTTATGCTTGGAGTTAAAGGTGGCCTTGATCTCTTGGGCTTTCTTTGACTTTCTTTTCGTTGCCCTGATCAAGTTCTTCCTTGTAGACTTGGTCATCATTGGTTGTTTCTTCTCTCCAAAAGAATAGTGATCCTTCTTAGAATGATCTTCTTCACTCATTTCAGATCCATCCTTCATTATATTTATCTTCATCTTCTTCTTGGATGGGGTCTATAAGGGGCAGCTTATCTTGACAAGTTTCACACATTAGAGGTCTTACATATAACAATGTGTATGGAGGATCTATCTCACTTGAACCCAAACCCTGCCTAACATGATAAAAACTCTTTGCATGCAAGGATGGAGATATGATGTTCTTGAAGGTTTCCTCTTCAAGAACATATTTTGTTGCCCTAGTTTTGCTAATCACAAGTTCAGCTTGGCATTTAGTTAACTTGGTAATGAGATCCTTTATTTGAGTCCTGTAATTTGTGTGCTCATGCTTAAGAATTAAAATAGTTTTCTTTAAATCTTCTATTTTAACTTTATAGTCATTTTCAGCTCTTTTTAAGTCAGCTTTTAAATATTCAAGGACTCAAGGTCAAATCTCACTTCCAAGTTATATGACCTGTACATATTTACTTTAGCAATGCATTCAGGAGTACAAAGATGTTCTAATACCTTGGTTTCTTCATGGTCAGCCATCAATTCTGGTTAGGAGACACATATTCTGCTTTGAAGCTACACTCAAAGCCTCCTTCTTCAAAAACAATAGCAACTTGTTGTTTTGGTTGGCTTGGATTCCCAGGTCTAGGAGCACCCTCCATATAGTTTGACCTGGATTGTGCCTGGCCACCATTTGTTCTTGGTGCCTTGCATTCCCTTGCAAAATATTCCATTCGGTTACAATTGTAACACTTCACTTTGCTTTTATCCAGCCTAAACTTTCCACTAGATACATTGCTGGAAAACTTCCTTCTATTCTCTTGTAGAACTTCTTGGCTCTGTGAGTGAGAAGAGCCATTTGCTTGACTATCTCTATTTACTCTAGATCATTTATATGGATACAATCAAAGTCTTCAAGAGTGAAGAAATAGTTGTCACAACTTTTATCAGCAAACACAAAGGCTTGAGCAGAGCTTGTCTCTTGTAATGGGCTTCTTTGGATGTAGCTCTCCCTTGGTGTCTCAGGAAAGGTGATAAAAGGACCCTTTTATGAGTTATCAGGGTAGCAGATAAGATAATGTTGTGGTTCTCTACTATCCCTTTCAACCACGTGAAGGGCTGAACTCCGCTGATTGTTCGAAGAGCTGCTTGATTGATTTTGCATGTTCATCTCCATCTGGTAGCCACTAAGAATACCATACAGCTCCATGAGAGTAAGAGTAGTAAGATTTTCAGTTCTCTTAATGGCCACACAGTAGTGAGTCCATTGTATGGGAAGAGAGAACATGAACTTCCTCACAATATCCTTATTCTCAAGTTTCACTTCAACATCCATTAGAGTATCCACAATCTCAACATGCCTGAATTATTGTTGAGTCATGGTTTCACCTGTCATGTAGGTGAAGTTCTCAAACTGTTGTTTCATGAGGTCTTTCTTGTTTTCCTTGGCTTCCTCAAACCCCTCATACATAGGGTTAAGTGCATCCCAGAGCTACTTAATAGTTTTGCACTTCTTGAAGACTCTATAGATAGAGTTTGGAAGAGCAGTTTATATAACGGCATGGCTTTCTGATCTACATCAATTTTCTTCCAATATTCTTTAGCATAATCAGCCATTTCCTTTGGTATCATCCCACCTCTAGCAGTAGCTGAAGAAGTGTTTGGGATGTGAGGTCTTTCAATTACAGATCTCCACATCTTGTTGTCTTGAGACTTGATGAACCCTTCCATATGTTGGCACCAAGTATCAAAATCATCAGGAGTGATCAGTGGAGACTTTTTCATGGTACCGGTTTACATATAAGCCTTTGAGATAGCTGCCATTTGAGCTGATAAGTGTTTTGTGAAACTGAAGAGATCTAAAATAGTGAGATCTTACAATCAAGAGCCTGAAAAACTCTGATATCAATTGCAGGACCAGTAAAGGGAGTCAATGCAACACTTAGAAGATCAAATAGCGAATCGACTTAGATGAAACAAAGAACACAAGTAAAAGAACAATAACAAGAACAAGATAATATGGTTTTCAAGAATGATGTATATTGCTCTCAAGTTCTTACAAGTGTTATAAAGCTTAAATCTAAAATACAAGTACTTGAGATACTTTATACTACATCCTATAGCCGGTCATACTTTGAAGGCCAGCTGGAAACATTAATCTAGACAACAAGATCAATATAGAGTCAAAAGGCAGATTGCCTTTTGACTAGTGACTATGACATGTCATAGCTCACATCCTTATCTATTACAAAAAGAATAAAAGTATATAGTTAGAAAGTTACAGACTCAACATCTTAATCTACAGTTGACAAAAACATGAACTTTTCACCAACTCATGCTAGTTGGTGAGTTTTCAGAGATGGCGACGAAAAGATGTTTCAGCTTTTGTCAAAAGCATGTCAGAGAAGACATGCCTTCTTTGTTTTCGGAAGAAATCGGTCTTCGGCTTCGGAACACTTTGTCTTTGAAGCTTCGGAAGACTTCATCTTTGGCTTTGGAAGAATCGGTCTTTTGGCTTCAGAAGATTTGATACTTAGTATAGTTCACTAAGTTATGTAAATCTTCTGAAGTACTTTTCTAGTACTTCATATGTGCATGCTGAGAGCTCTTTGTGTTGCTCTTTGGTTACATCAGCCTCTAAGTGTAATCCTTACAAACACTCAGGTGAGTTTCATATGAACTTTTTGGTGTATGCTTTAAATATCTCTTGCCAATCATGCTATTATATGATTATGAATTTTGTATTTTGAAGTTATGAATGATACCTATGTTAATTGTGAACAATGTCAATATCAACTGTGCACAAATGGATGTGAACGATGCCTACCATGACTGTGAACGATGTCAATTGGCTGTGAAAGATGCCTACCATGACTATGAATGATGTCAGATTGTTGTGAGCGATGCCTGCCATGACTATAAAAATGTTATAAACGGCTTTGAATGATGCCTACAAACTAAAGCTTTGACTTCAAGACTTTGTTTACAAAATCTATACACCGACTATAATAGGTTAGGCAAACTTATAAACTCACCGGCTTTATAGTTGACTTGTATTTTGAGATTGTGTTTAAGTACCTTGACTAATGAGATTTAGAGACTAGCATGTGATCACAAGCTTCCTTAGCAATGGATGTGACTCATTAGAAGAACGGTACAAAAATCTCGACGAGCTAAGAAGGCTACTTTGAGTAATGGACGAAAATAGCTTTATGGTCTTTACCTATAATTTAAATATACATATGGTAAGTTGTAGTAGAATATTATATTTTACTTATATTAGTGTGAACAAATGGCTCCCTTTGTTGGGGTGTGACATATATATACGTATGTATTAAAACAACTATAATTTTAGATATTTTACACGGGAAGAGGAGAGTTAATTATTAAATAACACAAAACATAAATAAACCAAGTGCGTTATATATTTTAGATAAGACTTAACAACTTTTATCCATAAGGTCACAAATGAGCAAAAGCATCCTTTTAAACTACATTTGTAATAACATTAATAGGTTTGCCATCATTATCTAAAGCTAAAAGTTCCAATCCATCTCTACTCTTGACTTGTGATAAGACGACATAAAGCTGATCATCGTAAAAATAGACTCTTCCAAGTACAAACCGACTCTTGACAGACATTGACCTTGACTTGTGTTAATTATCATAGCGAAACATACAGCCAAAGAAAACTATCATTTTTTTAAACTTGAAATGAATCCTTTTGACAGGTCAAATCGTAAGCTAGATATTGGGTGGGTGTGAGGATATTAGTATTAAGAAAATGAGATTTGAATAATATACATCGAAAAGTTATGGTCAATAATGAGATCAATTTCGGGTTGTTTTGACCCTATAATCGATATAATGATATAGTATTGAATTGAGTCTGATTAGGCTATGTATGTTGGGCTATGAATGTTCATTATATCTCTGATTAGTTGTTGATTATTATTTATTTATTACTAACATTAGTAAACTCATGTATTAAATGATTTAAAAAAATAAATATTAAATATAATGAAAATTTATAAATATAAAATAATATTTGTTAGGACCTGGTATTTGAACGAAATACCAACTGATTAACGTGTAAACCAAACCAAATAGTGAGGAATCCTATTTGATTGGCGATCCAATCAGTGAGAACGCACGTAGAATCAATAAAGTATTGAATCAAACGTTAAGAATCGATTAGGAATCGATCTACAGCGTTCTATGAACTTGGAGTATGAACTTGGAGACTTCTGGACGGCTAGGGTACGTCTGGAGTCGAAATAGAATGAATGCTTACGTTTTTTCACGAATTGGGTGGTATTTATAGGTTAGTGTTGTTCATTCGGGCGACTGAACCATTAGTATGGTTCAGTCGTGCGATTGAACCATGCGGTTGATCCATCCGCACGACTGAGTGTTCAGTCGTGCGACTGAGCCAATCTCATGTTATAATCATATGACTGATCCAGTCTCCTGGTTCAGTCGTGTGACTGAGTCATTCGTATGAAGTTATTCATGCGTATGGTCCATTCGTATGGGCCATTCGCATGAGAACTTCATTTTGTTAAGTTTGAATGTATTCATTAATATAACATTATGTGTATCAATTCAAACAATCACAAACCTATTTAACCAATTCAACATCGACTCATTAATGAGATATTAAACATTATATATCACAAACAACCAATCTCATTTCATTAATATTCCAAACATTTCATCAGTGTAAGACAAACAAGATCTATTACATTCATATCATGATCTAGGTACATATGTATCAACAAACTCCCCCTTGGACCTAGATCTCTCTAATGTCTTGTTTTCTGCATCACCTCCTCATACTTCTTGTACTTTTCCTCTCTTGTGACTCCTGTGTGAATCTCAAACGCAAAGCAGAGTCTTATGACGTTCTGGAATTGGAGGGCTTGTACTATATCCTGCGTGTCATAGAACAGTGGCCACTTGTATAGAGTGTAGACATCATTACCTGACAAGTTGGTGAGCCACATTGGGTCAAATATCCTGATGGTATCCATTTGGCCCTTTTTATTTAGAACTATGACCGCTTCTCCGGTTCTCCAATCATAGTACCACCACTTAAAGTGTGGAGTGAAATCCTGTGGCATTTCCCTTAGAGGGATTCTTGACATCGTGCGCGGAGGACTCCACTTCAGCACTATCTTTGGCTTTCCAGTAATGGCATCAACTTCAGACCTTCTGATGTATCTTGTAGGTTGTTGGGGTCTGAAGTTAACCCACCTGGTGTGGTACTCTTTCTTTAGGGCAGCCTCAAACCAGCCTGACATTTTTCTTGGGTCAGCATACAACAGCTTCAGTTTGGCCAGCTGGTTGAGCTCAAAACTTGGTAGAGTCTTTAGATCATGTGGAAATCTAAAGTACTCTATGCCCTTCTCCCTTTTAATGGCATAAACGTTTAGATCCTCAAAATGTGCCCACGCTATAATCCTGCCCGACACCTTATAATGTTTCCTTACTCTGTAGAGTTTGGTGTAGACGTTCTGTTTAGGAGCAGCGTGTTGGGCTCGAACTTCCTCAAAACAAGCAGCCCAATCAGCCTTTCGGATATCAACATCGTCATTTGAGGCTTGGGCCTATCCCTTTGTCTTCTCAGACTCCTGCTCCATCTTATCTAACACCTCAAATGTATCACTGACAAGGGATTCACCCAGATTCGGGACCACATTTCCCTCGTTGTCAGCATACTGAGGATAGTGCTCTGCAGTGACGTCTTCTATCTCTATCTCATCGATGTCATTTAGCTCTTCGTCACTGGTAGAGTCACACGTTGGAGCATCCTCTACGATCTCATCGGGATTTAGCTTGAAGATCTCAGCTAGTTGCTCATTAGAAAGATCGTGAATTATTTCCCCCTCTTCAGGGTTATAACTCACAGATCTCCTGACGATCCCTTGCAGATCAAGAATCATAGTTAATTGAGTCTTGACCTGCTGAAGGGGAGCAACATCAAATTCATCCCTTTGATAGTTTGGATCTGTTTGATTTAAACATGCAACACATCAATCATTAGTTAATAATCAAGACAGAAATGCATTAATCTTAATATAAACATCAAATACATAAGTTTAAATACATGATTCAAATACAAAAGTTAACAAATACATAGACATCTAATCATTACTTTTGTCTTGGATCACTGGGTCATCACTTGGTGGAGCAGAGGATGAAGCTCGTTGGTCTTGATTCTTCTTAGATCTCCTTTCTTGACCTTGAGCTGAGGCAGATGCAGCTGCATCTCCTCCATCATCATCATCCTCATGCCTATCCTCTGTCCTCTCTTCCTCAATCCCTTCATCATCATCAGTCTCATCATCATCGTCCTCATCATCACCTCATCATCATCATCACCATCATCACCATCTCCCTCTTTAATCTTCAGAGGCTCATCTTTAGATCCCTTAAGCTTGAGCATGATGGTCTTCTTAGCATCCTCCAACTCCTCAATCTTCTTAGCAGATGTGACTCTATGCTCTTGGAGTTGGGTGATCTCGTGGCTCTGAGCGGCCATTTGCTGGGCCTGCTCCTCGATCAGCCGAGCCTGCTCCGATATCTGCTGGGACTGCGCAGCAGTGAGATCTACCAGGTGACGGATCTGCGCTGTCTTCTCCTCATCAGCAGCTAACAAACGCATCACCATCCGGTTCAGCGCTGAAAGTTGTTCCTCTACCCCAATGGGAGGTAGAGGTGATCCGTATAGGTGTGAGGGATGTGATGATGGTCCTGCTTGGTGGCTAGTGGTGGTGGTGGTGGCTGTGGTGAAGATGGGGTTTGGTCTTGATGATAGTGGAGGTGATGTAGGTGTGAATGATATGGTGGTGGTTGGCATATGTATAGTGGTGGGAGGTGTGGTGGTGGTAGTGGTAGCTGTGGTGGCTGTGGTGGTGGATGGTGTGGCTGTAGAGGTGGTAGTGGTGGTGGTGGTTGTGGCTGTAGAGGTGGTAGCTGAGGTGGTAATGAATGTGAGCCGACGCTTCTTCTTCATACCGTGGGGCTGAGCCATCCTTTTCTTCCTCGATCCTGTCGAGGAGGATGCTCCCCCTAGAACACGGCTAGATGGCTCTGGAGCATAGTTAGGATCTGCAGCAGTCTCTCCCGAATCCCTGGGGCGTTCACCAACCGCCCGGAGTCCATGCTCTGTGGGAACGACTTTGCTTCCCACAGTCCTAGTCAATGGCTCCTCATCAGACTCTTCTTCCTCCTCACCAGGTATAAAGTCCTGGTGGAACCCGACTGACTCTGCTCTGTCTCCTGTGGGGGCAGATACTGGAGGTATAACGTCTGTAGCTGTGCCCCTCGGTGAAATGGGCATGTCATCTCCAGCATCCCCACTGTCATCATCATCTGAATCATGTGTGGGTAGAGCAATCTGCTCAACATCAGAATCACTGTCGTCATGGCGCCACTTCCTCCTAGCTGGCACCACATAGTCCTCCTGGGCCAGATGCCCAAACAATCTCCTGACAGGGGGTTTCACCTGCTTCCCCCTGTATACCTTCATCCTGCCCAAGGTGGTATCATCCATCACCTCAAGCACAACAGCATCATCCTTCTCCTTTGGCAGGGAGGGGAGCTTCTGGTCTATAATCATCTGCATGAATCGGGGATACATACAGAAGCCCTCCTTCCCTTTCCCCTCAATGTTCTCCACCAAGTAGGTGAAGATCATTTTGGAGAAGCTGAACGGGTGGTTCAGCACCAACGCAACATAGGCGTTCTGGATCTGGTCGGATAACTCATCAAAACCTCCCTTCCTGGAAGCTATGCACTTTAGCAGCACGTGCGCAAGATACTTGAACTGGGGACAGAGTTTGCTCTTGTTGAGCACCCCAGCATTGATGTCCCCAGAGTACTTGGCTCGAAGAAAGCATCCTCTGACAGTGAGGGGTGTAGTCTAGTCGGACAGTCAGCATCGTCCCCCAACTGTAACACGATCCTAAGATCTTCCTCTGTGATAGCTATAGCCTCTCCAAAGATGGTACTTCTGATGCAGTGAGGCTCAGAGGATCGATCAACTGTCGCACCTTCCCAGAAGGCCTGCTGAATGGAACGATAAGGAGTACAGGGAGCAGATATGGCGTGTGCAATCCTCGATCTCCTTAGGAAGGTGATAATGCCAGAGAAATCTGCAGCATTTCTGGATGTCAGATCCAGATGAGCACAAATATTGTGCTTCGTACTCATAGTCCATCGACTCGCCATCTGTTACACAAACAAAGTAAACATTAGTACCCATTGGCTAAGAATGTCTTGAAACACTTGGACTTGAAAAAAATTCTTTCTGTCATGCGAATGAGGTTGTGCGACTGAGATCAGTCGTGCGACTGAGCAATGCGACTGGGATTCAGTCGTGCAATGACCCCATGCGTACGACTGAGTGTGCGACTGAATTCATGCGTATGTAACCTCATGCGGTTACACCAGTCGTGCGAATGAACTCATACGCATGGTTCAGTCGTGCGGTTAAGCTATTCGCACCCTTCAGTCGTGCGACTGAAGTTCATCAACCTGTCCATTCGCATGTTGTACTGACTGTTCAATTCAAATTCAATTTTTTACCAATTTTGAGTTTTAAACTTCGTGTTCTGGTTCATTAGACTCGCAATCCATTCGTTTAACACCTAACATCTTTAATTTCATTTGTTTGAGTCGTTTAGTTAGGTTATTTTGTCACACAAGTCTCGGTTATTCTAGCGAGTCTGATTTTCCAGATTTAGAGTCAAATTGAACGATGTTGTAGTGTTTCTGCACCGCAAATTACCTGTAGAATCAATGCAGATGGTCAGTGTGTGAGAATCGAGGGTTTATAGAGATCAAATGAAATTTGGGCAGAGTGACTTTAGTCGTGCGATTTAGGGTAATTTTGAGAGTGGTGAGTCTCTGCGACCGACTCTCCCTCTATTTATACTAACCCTAAATTCAATCGTGCGACTGGGCTCATACGCACCTTTCAGTTGTGCGAGTGGGCCTCAGTCGTGCGATTGGTTCAGTCGCCCCCTTCAGTCGTCCGACTGGACCTCAGTCGTGCGACTAACTCATTCGTTCGCTCTTAAGTATCCGACTGGGCCAATCGTATGGGCCATTCGGTTGAATGGTCCATACTCATGGTCCATTCGTACGAATGGCTCCCATTCGTATGATAAGTCCATACTAATGGTCCATTCGTGCGAATGGGTCATACTTATTAAATTTTCTGCATTTATTACTATTTTACATTTAAACCCTTTTCTAACTGTTAAAATGACATTATGAGCATTTGACCATCTCAGACATGATCATTTTAACTTGAAAACTTTTAATCACCTCAGACGTGATCATTTTAAACAATTTGTCACCTCAGACGTGACCCATTTATCCTTTGAAAACATATGTGGTCATCTCAGACATGACCCTTTTTGGTGAGTTAATCCCATACTGAAATTCATGATATAGTCCGACAAACAAACAGAAATGACTAAGTAACTAGAAAATCAAACTAAAGTACAGAAATTAAACTTGTTTTTGACTTTTTGTGAGAGGTAAATCCTAAGATAGAAATCTACTGGATTCGGTTCCGGAATAGGCAGCTTCTATTTAGTTTGACCATACCTAGACCAATTCAATTTTGGAATCATACAGGCAAGTCAAATCATTTGGGACTTGTTATCAAACCCTTTTGATGCTTAATTTTTGGTTTTCATCCAGTGTCGTTAGCAAGTTTAGAAAATCATACTGGTACTATTAGATTCCCACATTGATTTGAACTTTCAAGAATTGCAGCCACGATGATTGTCAGTATATTTGTCCTCTTAAATCCATACACAGATTTTTGACACAGATTGGTGATAGTTTAAGGTTTAATTATTTCAACCAACATTTGTGGATCCCACACTTATATGGTAATCAACATTCCTCAGGAGCTTTTGAGCGGTCTACGGGTATTTTGATAAGAAGAGACTATTCTTAGAGCTTTCAAAGAGAAGCCAATCCTCAGGTCAGTGTCATCGCACAGCAGAGAGGCGGCAAACAACAATGAATTCTAGAATATCTAGGTTATGCTTATCCTCAGGTCAGTGCCATCGCACAGCAGAGAGGCACACAACCTATCTTCTTGTTAGAGCATCTTAATTTCTTTTGCACATAATGCACCAACAACATAAGTTATTAGCTTGATAGCATTTTCTTTTCATTTTTTTTTCGTGCTTTGCTCTATTTATGGTCATCGCACACATTTGTGGCGTTTACATGCTCATTACCCCTTATTGGAATATTGTTGATTTTGTTAACCAGTGATAAGATGGGAGCCCACAGTCAGTTGAACAACTTAGTTTGATCTTGAGATCACCAGTCAGGTCTAATCATCTATTGTGTTGAATCTACCAACATATCATCTGTGGTCTAGCAACCTCTAGGTCTACTTTCGTTGTGTTAACTTAGTAGTTACCAGTTTTTCTATCATCTTTCCTTTTATATTGCTCAGACTACATAGACTTATATTTTGAATTTTGCATCTTTTCTAAATTAACTTTTAAAGTCCCTCTTGATTTGTTCCTGTGTACTATCATTTTCCATAAGAGTTTGAAGCGGTATCACAGGTACGGTTTACCTTATATCAGCTAGTCTCTCCTTCTCCCTTGTTTTTTTATAATGTTACTGGTTGACCTATTCTCCCCCTAAAATTTTAAAATCATAACGGATTTAATTATTTTAGGATTTTAATAGACAGCTAAATAACATGAATTTAATTTAAACAGAAAATAGAATAAATAAATAAAGAAAATGAAAAAGAAAAAAAATTAAACTACACTGCATCGGACTACACATGATCATCATCAGGAATAACATCATTTTCTTTTTAATGCCGTTGACCTCTAACAAATATAGAAAACGTGGTTTGTCAAAAGCTTTTGTATAGAGGTCAGCGCGTTGAAAATCAGTATTAATCTTTACCACATCAATTAAGTTCTTTTCAAAACAGTCTCTTATAAAATGGTATTTAATACCGATGTGTTTGGTCTTTGGATGTTGTACTGGATTTTTAGTTACTGCAATTGCAGCAGAGTTATCAACAAAGATAGGAGTAGAAGAGAAATTTAAACCGTAATCCCGCATTTGCTGTTGAATCCAAATGATTTGTGAACAGCAACTTGCAGCAGCAACGTATTCGGCTTCACAGGTTGACAATGCAACCGAGGTCTGCTTCTTACACTGCCAGGTAACTAATCTCCTCCCAAAGAATTGACACCCTGCTGATGTAGACTTGTAGTTCATCTTGCAGCCCCCGTAATCCGAGTCACTATACGCCGTGAGCTCAAAGTCATCATCATGAGGATACCACAACCCAAGTGTGGGTGTACCCTTCAGATAACGAAATATCCTCTTGACCCTGATCAGATGGTTAACCTTAGGCTTAGCCTGATATCTAGAACATAGACATGTAGCATACATGATATCAGGTCGTGAGGCAGTGAGGTACATGAGGGATCCAATCATTCCTCGGTACATTGTGGCATCTACCAGATCTCCATTTTCGTCAGGTGCTATATCATGGTTTGTAGCAAGTGGAGTCCCAGCTGCAGAAGCATTCTCCATGTCAAACCGACTGAGAATGTCTCCCACATACTTGGTCTGATGTAGGAAGATCCCTTTTGGTGTCTGATCCACCTGTAACCCGAGAAAGAATTTCATCTCCCCCATTGCACTCATCTCAAACTCTTTCTTCATAACTGCTTCAAACTCTTTGCATAATTCTTCGTTCTTTGAACCGAAGATTATGTCATCGACATAGATCTGTACTAGCAGTAGGTCTCCATCTTTTTCTTTGATAAACAGTGTGCAGTCAATGACTCCCCTGCGAACGCCGTGTTTCACAAGATGAGTCGAGAGTTTCTCATACCAGGCCCTTGGAGCTTGATGAAGCCCGTATAAAGCCTTGTCGAGTTTGTAAACTCTATCCCGATGATAAGGATCTTCAAATCCCTCGGGTTGACTGACATAAACTGTCTCTCGAATTTCCCCATGAAGGAATGCACTCTTCACATCTAATTGATAGACTTTAATCTTCATATACGATGCATAGGCAAGGAAGATACGGATGGCTTCCATCCTTGCCACTGGTGCAAACACTTCATTGTAATCAATCCCCTCGACTTGGCGAAATCCCTGAACCACCAGTCGAGCCTTGTTCCTGATAATGACCCCTTGGTCATCCTTCTTGCATTTCAAGACCCATTTGGTGCCAATGACTTTAGTACCTTTAGGTCTATCTACCAGAGTCCATACACCTAACTTCTTGAACTGAAGAAGTTCTTCTTGCATGGCACTCACCCACGCCTCATCGTTTAGTGCTTCACTGACGTATTTTGGCTCAAACTGCGAGACAAAACACCGATAAGCACCATCATGAATGTATCCTTTTTCCATAACCAAGGCATAATCAGCTGAGTACAGCTGATTTCTGGTTTGTACTCCTGATCTGACATCCCCAATGACATTGTCTAGGGGATGATAGACATTTAGACGTGATCCTGGAGTAGTAGGAACAGCTACCTCAGAGCCAAGATTATGAACATTTGGTTCTGCATCTGAGGTAGATGGAGTTTGAGGTTCCGAAGTCGAAGGTGCATCACTGTTAGATGCTTGTGGACTTGCAGGAATTGGAACCTGTTCCTCCTGACTGTTCTGGTCATCTTCTTCAGCTTCATCTTCTGAGGAGGAGTCACTGTCGTCGACTACTCCCCCTGACTGATTAGATGATTCTCCCTGTGAGCTCGATGATGTTGAATCAAGAGATGGTGTATTCAAGATATCATACATCATTCGAGTAGCTAACTCGTCATCAGAAGGAGAGATAGGGATGTTGAAGGACTTGAAGAATCCATCATAGTCGAAAAAGTAAGCGGGTCCTTTGCCAGTAGGTGGTGTGGTATATCTCTGAACATCAACATTACACCACACTTCTACTAAACCCGTTGAGTTGTTGTAAACTCTCTTGTTCGGTATGTTGTATCCTAGGAAGATCCCTTCATCAGCTTCTCGCTGAATTTACCTTCTTGAGTCTTCTTCAGAAGTGTGCACGGCGCGCCAAATGGTTCGAGATACTCCAGATTAGGTTTACGTCGTTGTAGTAGCTCGTAACATGTCTTTCCGTGGCGCTTGACTATCAGAACTCGATTCAATGTATAACATGCATTTGCCACTGCCTCATTCCAGAATTGGATAGGCAGTTTCGAGTCTGCCAGCATTGTCCGTGTGTCTCTATCAAGCTTCTATTCTTTCTCTCAGCAACACCATTCATCTGAGGCGTGTAGGCAGAAGTGAATTGATGCACAATTCCTTTTCCTTGCAGTAAGCCTCCATCCACTGATTCTTGAATTCAGTCCGTTGTCTGAGCGTACTTGTCTCACCTTCAGCTTGTAGAGAGATTCCAGTGTGGTTACTAACTCCTTGAATGACTCAAATGTTTCTGATTTGGACTTCAGAAACATTACCCAAGAGAATCTTGAGTAGTCATCAGTAACCACAAAACAGTACAAGTCACCTGCAATGCTCTTTGTACTGACTGGACCAAACAGATCCATGTGAAGAAGTTCAAGAGGAAGTTCGATAGAATGAACTTTCTTTTCCTTATGAGACTTCTTCGTCTGTTTGCCTTTCTTGCAAGCTACACAAAAATCCGGAAGTTGGAAATTTTTGACGTTAACTCCTCTCACGAGATCCTTCTGGATCAAGTGATTCATCTTCCGTTGATTAATGTGTCCCATTCTCCTATGCCAGGAGATGGAGTCCTTCTCAGTAGCTTTTGATAGAAAGCACTGAACTTCATGATCCGTTGTAGAAGCCGTTGAGAGATCCAAAACATAAAGGTCTTTATATCTTGAAGCTGTCATCAGAACTTGGTCCTCCGGAATCACGTAGTCTTTCTTTAGGACGTAACACTTCTTGTTGTCGAATATGACTTTAAAACCTTTGTCACATATTTGGGAAACAGAAAGTAAGTTGTTTTGAAGTTGTTGAACGTAGTTCACCTTATCAAACTTAACTTTCTGATTTCCAACCTCTCCCTGAGCTGTGATATAGCCTCCTTTGTTACCAGCAAACGAAACATGCCCTCCTTTTATTTGTTTGACGTTTGATAAAAGAGCCCTGTTTCCTGTCATGTGCCTGGATGCTCCGCTGTCTACAATCCACGTGTTGGTTTCAGCACTGTAGCGAACACCCTGCACATACAATGTAAAACATTAGTTTAGGTTAGGAACCCAAGCCTTTACTGGCTTGGGTTTCCCAGAGGCATCACACATCATGAATTCAACCCATTGACCCTTAGAGGGTGAGGGTAGCTCAGGTGCCTTCTTGTCTTCATTATCAGACACAGAGGATGACTTTTCTTTCCATAAGCCAGATTTGTGTAAGGCCTGTTTGTGATAAACAGTCGACTGGCTAATGGGTTGAACTTTGGGTTCACAGGTGGAGTTAAAGAACTCCTCTTAGAAGGCCTAGGTTTTGAATCCTGAAGTTCAATCTTCTTCCTAGGTGTCTGATAGTAAGGACAAAAGGAAGCAATGTGTCCACACTCTCCACAGTTGTAGCATGACCTGCTATCAACTTTATGATTAAACTTTCGTTGTGGAGATGTGTGTGACACCCTAGTGACATCACTTAGTTTGGGTTTTGACTCTGTTTCTTTTGATGTTTTCTCTTGTTTAACAAAATTAATTGTTTTAACACTTTTAACATCTTTTCCTTTTTGGTTAACTGGATTTTGACATGAGACTTGTGAAAGATTAACATTAGCAGTCTTTTTAGGTTCAGATTTGACTTTGTTTGACCCTGACTTTATATTAACCTTTTCAAATTCTTTTTCCAGATTAACACAAGGCATTTTACCCTTTGCCTTTGAAGTGGCCTCCTTTTGTTTTGTTCCAGATTCAATTGAAGAACATGAGGAATCTGGATCACTAACAAGAGGAGTAGACACCACATGATCCTTGATGGGATTGTTATTTATTGGTCTACTCTTAGTGTTCATCAAGGTCTCAGGTGGTGGTGGAACCACTTTATAACCCAAACCCTCCCCGTTGTTACGTTCTCTCACTAAGTGTTGGACAATATGTGATGAACTTGTCCAACTGTGCAGTTTTTGTTTTAAAGAGTTGACTTCTACTTCTAAAACTGCTTTTGCTTCTTAGTGTCTTCTAGGGAGTTAAGATAGTACCTAATGTCATTAGCTTGGTTAAATGCTACTACTTCAGTTTCCCTAAGCTGTTTAGTCAAAAGGTCTATCTTTTCTTTGTAACTATGCTCATTTTGTTTTAAAACTCTATTAGCCTCAGTGCACAGTTGCAAATCCTTTACTAAGTTATCATTATGATCTAATAACCTAGCAAATTTCTGATCTATGCTTTCTCTAAATGTATTACAATCAGAACAAGCATGATTTTGAAACAGTTGGTCAGTGGTACTTACCTGAGAAGATTCTGATGAATTAGCCATCAATGCAGCATCAGATGTCTCTGGTTCTAGTGATTTTGTCTTTGTTGTAGACGTCCCTTCTTCAGGCTTGTAGCTGACCTCAGTTGCAGTTGTCTCTTCACTATTTGACATCGCTATCTCAACTGCAATATCTCCTTCACTCGCGGAATCATCATCTAAATCTTCCACGCTTGCAATATTGGATTCCCCTGGAGAGACAAACCGAAAGCTCCAGTCCTGTCCTTCATCATCATGAGCAGTCAAGGCTTTTGGATCCTTGCTTGATGAAGTAGAACTGCTAGCTTGCTTGTCTTGACGAGTGAAGGACGAGAATGGATTCCCGTTCCCTGTCTTCTTTGGCTTCACACATTCTCTTTTGAAGTGCCCCTTTTCTCCACAATTGAAGCAGGTCACCTTGCTCTTGTCAAAGCCAAATGTAGTGTCCTTAGTAGCAACCAAGTTCTGTCCGGTCTTTTTCACAAACTTCTTCGCCCTCCGGACAGAACTTGCTAAGGCCCACATAATGTCCATCCTCTCTAGCTCATTCTCGTCTACCTGCTCGTAGTCCTCATCTGCCAGATGGCAGTTTCCAATTTTCCCAGCAACAAGTCCATCATAGGAATGAACCACTGCTGCCAAGAGATCCATGTGCTCTCGAGCTACTTCCACAGTCACGTTTCCGAAGTTCTCGGTCTTCAGTCTAGTAGCGTTTGCTTCAGATCCAATGTAATGGGTAGGAGAAGACCCTGACGTTTCTGATCCTGAAGGAGAGACATGTGAGGGACCAGATGAGCTAGACACAAATGCAGTCTGAAGAGGTGCTCCAGACGTCTTAACTTGAGGAGTGGCATTGTACAAAGCTGGATTCTGAGTGTATGAGGACTTCTGAGCTCGGTACTTCATCCTAAGTGCTTCTTCTCGCAGCTTTAGAATGAAGTCATTGATATCCAACTTTGCCAACATTTCATTCTGTCTCAGATTTGACACAGATGAAGCCCATTTTTCTGGCAATCCGTCTGCAAAATTTGACACTTTTTCTTCCATGGTAGTAGCAACACCATGTGTATGCAGTTCGCTCATCAGATGGTAAAATCTATCAATAACATCGTCTAAACTCTCGTTTCCCATCGATGAGAAGTTGTCAAATTCTTTCTTCAACTCCTTAGCTTTAATTGCCTTCAGCGAAGCATTCCCGTCATATCTCTTTTCCAGCTCATCCCACAATTTCTTGGCTTGTTTATTTATTACTAACATTAGTAAACTCATGTATTAAATGATTTGAAAAATAAAAATTAAATATAATGAAAATTTATGAAATATAAAATAATATTTGTTAGGACCTGGTATTTGAACGAAATACCAACTGATTAACATGTAAACCAAACCAAATAGTGCGGAATCCTATTTGATTGGCGATCCAATCAGTGAGAACGCACGTAGAATCAATAAAGTATTGAATCAAACGTTAAGAATCGATTAGGAATCGATCTACAGCGTTCTATGAACTTGGAGTATGAACTTGGAGACTTCTGGACGGCTAGGGTACGTCTGGAGTCGAAATAGAATGAATGCTTACGTTTTTCCACGAATTGGGTGGTATTTATTGGTTAGTGTTGTTCATTCGGGCGACTGAACCATTAGTATGGTTCAGCCGTGCGATTGAACCATGCGGTTGATCCATTCGCACGACTGAGTGTTCAGTCGTGCGACTGAGCCAATCTCATGTTACAATCATATGACTGATCCAGTCTCCTGGTTCAGTCGTGTGACTGAGTCATTCGTATGAAGTTATTCATGCGTATGGTCCATTCGTATGGGCCATTCGCATGAGAACTTCATTTTGTTAAGTTTGAATGTATTCATTAATATAACATTATGTGTATCAATTCAAACAATCACAAACCTATTTAACCAATTCAACATCGACTCATTAATGAGATATTAAACATTATACATCACAATCAGCCAATCTCATTTCATTAATATTCCAAACATTTCATCAGTGTAAGACAAACAAGATCTATTACATTCATATCATGATCTAGGTACATATGTATCAACAATATTTTAAAATAATATGTGATTAAAATTATGTATTAGTAATAAGTATAAGTAACAAAATAATGATATCAATTTTTAAACTTTTGTTTTTAATTTTTTTTTTTCAAAACAAACCGTATTAAAAATACCATTTTTAAAAATTTCTTATTACAACTGCTAATTTTAATTATTTTAGTTTATAAAAATATCTACTTTTTAAAAACATCAATTTTAAAATAATTTATATTGTAACAAAAATTTGATGTTTTAGAAAATATTCTTATTTAATAAAAATTTGTTTTCTAGAAATAACATTAATAAAAATCATCTTTCTTATTTATTAAAAAATATTTTTAATCTAAAAAAATTAAAGTTATTTATTTTTTCTTAATTTAGATAATCATTTAAAAAGAGTGAGAGATGGGAAAACCAAACTTAGGGGGTTTAGAAATATAACAAGTGTCCCCCAAATTACTCTTTAGTATAATATATAGATATGTAGATATATAGCTATAAATCATAGAGTAAATTACACTTTTCTTCCTTTAGGTATATTGTAAATTTCAGTTTTCATCCTTAAACTAATGAAGGTACAGTACATTACGTTTAAAACAACTTGCACCTTTCGTCCTTTCCTCTAATGGATGTTAACTTTATCTGTTAAATCAGGTCATGTGGCTTGCACATAAGGGCAATTTAGTCATTTTAACCTGTATGAATATTAAAACAGAAAAAAAACCTAGACCCACTTAATCCACATCATCATCTTCACCATTCACCATTCACCATCTACCACCTACCACCATCCTCACCCCCATCATCATCTACCACCGCCCTTCACCATCGCCCCACTTCATCATCATCATCATCATCATCATCATCATCATCTTCATCATATCATCTACCCTCATATTATAATTTGAAGCTCAAAATCAATTATACACATTCATAAACCACCACCGTTTCAACCTGCAAAAAACCATCACCACCATCGTCACCCACATCAAACCCTAACACGTAACCACTCGACCACCACCAAACCCCAACCCGTGACCACCCAACCACTACCATCGTCACCTTCATCAACCCCCAACCTATGATCACCCAACTACCATTATCATACCTCCACCAATCCTAACCTTCAATCAGCCGACCATCATATTCGCCACCTCCATCACCATAACCCACAATCCCTTCTATCAGATCTAGGTATTGTGAAGTCATAAAGATTCCTTAGATCTAGGGTTCTTCAGCCTAGAGAAAAAGGGAGAGAGAGATGAGTGAGAGAGACATCGTTGTTGGTGGTCGCCGGAGACGTGGAGTTTAGGTGTAGAAATGGATGTGAGAGAGAGAGAGAGAGAGAGAGAGAGAGAGTTGAGGGTGGGGTGGGGTAAGATAAGTTTAATAATATATTTAAAATTTTATTTTTTTAATAGGGGTAAAAAGACCAATTTACCCTCACATGCAAAGCACATGATCTGATTTAACGGACAAAATTAACGCCCGTTAGAGAAAAAAACAAAACGTACAAGCGTTTTTAAACGTAAAAGATGTTTTCTTTAATTTTCTTAGTTTAACAACTAAACCTTAAATTTGGTACAACATTAAAAGACAAAAAGTATTAGAGTAAATTACTGTTTTCGTCCCTGAGGTTTGACGAAAATCGCGAGTTCAGTCCAATAGTTCATTTATTACACTAACGGTCCAATAGTTTCAAGTTTTGTTTCAATTTCACCCAAGTCACTAACACCTTTAGTGTTTATTCTGTTAAATGATATAAAAAGACATTTTTGCCCCCGAATTTAATAAACATCCACTCCCACCCCACCCAACCCATTTCCCTCCTCTCTCTTTCTCTCTATCTTCTCTCTTCTCCTTCTCACACACACAAAGGTGCACCCCTAGACCACCATCACCTTCGGTGACTACATCCACCGCCATCGTGCACCGTCACCACCTATAACCCACCGACCACCGCCAAATCCGGCACCCCTAGACCACTGTCACCTCGGGTGACCACAACCACAACCACAACCATCGCTCGCCACCACCATCTAAAACCGCTGGCCACCACCATCTAAAACCGTCGCCTGCACCACCCTCCCCGACCGCCGACTGCACCACCCTCCCCAACTGCCGCCTGCACCACCCTCCCGGACCGCCGTCTGCACCACCCTCCCCAAATGCCGCCTGCACTACCATCTCGGACCGCCGCCTGCACCACCCTCCCCAATTGCCGCCTACACACCCTCCCGGACCGCCGCCTGCACCACTTTCCTCAACCTCCGTCTGCACCACCTTCCCGGCGCCACCTCCACCAGGACCACCACCACCCTAGCAACCCTTCCCTCCACCGCCGTCGACCTGACCACCGATAACAATCGCCGCCGTCGCCTGAAACCCACCGGCCACCACCATGAAACCCTTATCTTCTCTTTAATCTCTCTCTCTCTCTCTCTCTCTCTCTCTCTCTCTCTCTCTCTCTTCTACTAATGTTGGATGAAGACACGAGTCGGTGGTGTGGTAGCGTGAGTGGTGGTGATGATGACCTAGCGGCGGGGAGGTGGTTGGGGATGGAGGTGGCGGGCAAAGGTGGTTGGGGGTGACGGCGACACCGGAGGTGGTTGGGGATGGAGGTGGTGCCCAGAGATGGTAGGGGTGGCAGTGGTGGCCGAAGATGGTTGTGGTGGTCGAAGATAGTGGTGGTGGCACCGCAGGTGGTTGGGGGTGGAGGTGGTGGATGGTGTTCCCTAGGTATGTGAAGAGAGAGAGAGAGAAGAGAGAGAGAGAGAGAGAGAAGAGAGAGAGAGAGAGAGAGAGAGAATAGAGATAGATAGAGATAGAGAGCTGGAGAGTAGAGAACTAGAGATTTTGGGATGGGGAGGTTTAAAATATCAAGGCTTTTTATATGATTTAACCGAACAAACATTAACGGTGTTAGTGGTGTGGACTCAATTGAAATAAACCTAAATGAAGTATTGGACTGAAACCGTGATTTTCGTCAAACCAGGGACGAAAATAGTAATTTACTCAAAGTATTATTATTTACTCTGGATTATATATTAATACAGTGGAGTGACTATAAACATAGGCATGGTAGGAGGGAAAGAATGGTATTTTCTCTAGTTTACGCCACCTAATCTCATTTCATCCCGGTGCGGTGCGGGTGAATAGAATCGTAGGGTTAACGAGCCTGGGCTCAAACCAAAACCAAAACCAAAAGAAACAAACTTGTGGTTTTAGTCGATGGCAATGCCCGGCAGACGCAACAATTACACGTTGTTGTCTCAGATCCCCGACGAACCACCACCTCCTTCCTCCATGTTCCCCTCCTCCTCCTCCGCCACCGGATACGAATCATCTCATCACTCTCACTCCGGCGACAAAAAGAGGCCTGGATTCGATTGGGATTTGATCAACTTCACACCCGATCAGAGGCTCAATAATCGCCACTCCCCCTTTCCCCCTTCCTTACAGAGGCAATCCAGTGGCAGCAGCTATGCGGAGAGCTCCATCTCTGGCGATTACTTTGTTCCCTCCTTGTCAGCCGCCGTCAACACCGATCACGATGCTGCTGCTTATGCGCAATCGCCCGAGCCTCCTCCTCCTGCTGCTGCTGGTGGTGGGTCTTCTTATTCTTCCAAGAGTTGGGCGCAACAGACGGAGGAGAGCTATCAGTTGCAGTTGGCTTTGGCGCTACGCCTTTCGTCCGAAGCTATGTGTGCTGATGATCCGAGTTTGTTGGATCCTGTCACCGATGAAACCGCAGGGTCGAGGGCATCTGGGTTTTCGACTACATCCGCAGAAGCTTTATCACATCGATTCTGGGTATTTCTTTTTGCAATCATATTAGTTTGATGGCATTATGATTCTTTTAGTGAGTGGTCGAATATCCTTGCATGGAATTCATAAATGGACCGCTAGAATTCATGCTTAGGTACATTTTGCTAGATGAGTAGTTTATCCCTGAACATAACATTGGGCATGGAACCCTGCTGATAGTGTGTAGCATGCTTTCTTTGATCACAATTATTTATAGAAGATAGTTTTTGCCTCAGCCACCTAAGATATAAGCTAGCTTTTGTATCTATTGACGAATATATGAGTAACTGGTGGCATATACTAGAGGAAGGTTTTCTTTGTTTGGGAGGGGTAGCCGGTGTGGGTTTGCTACTACAGAGTGTAGATTAAATAGTGGGTCAAGGGTGGCTCCAAGCTCTATTTTGGTTGGAGACGTCGTTCAAGAATCTCTTGTCTTTCTTGACGGCTGTTTCTTGAAATGTTAGAGCCTAGATGTCATGCGGACATAGTTGGAGAAGTAGTCTGAGTAGGGCTTCAAGCTTTACTTTTATAAGTTGAACATTAGACAAATCCTCAAATCTGGACATAGATTCTTAAGAACAGTTTTGAAATTAAAGATTCATAATTACGGACTTGCTTTGAAACTTCTGCTTCTCTTACTAATTACAAATGTACATTGTAGAACATGGTTTGTAAAATTAGGTTTACACGCCTAATGGAATTTGGTCTCTCAATACAATTCATATTTTGCTTCACTATACCAACAAAGTTTCCTGTGTATTTATATACGGGTAAATACTTTCTCACACCTTGGGGGTTTTCATCTATGTGAAATAAGAATATGCAGTAGTAAGGTGGCAATTCGGCTCTTTTACCTGGTAAAAGGTTGTTACCGGTTTCAATTTCTATTTGACCCAGCAAACTGGTAAACTAATAAATGTAGTTAAAAATAAAACAGGCCATATAGTTTGAATGGCCGAAAGTGACGCCAAGTGTATTTTAGTTCTTACAACCTTTATTTAAAAAGAACAGATTAATAAAATTTTAATATTGTTATTTAATAATTTTCATTGCATGAAATATCTATAATGTTCCAGGAAAAGGAAACAAAAAAATTTACGGGGTCGAACCGACATGACCCTTTATGACATGTATTAAAGTTTATGGTTTTTGACTTAAATCTTTTACCCGGCCGATCTGACCAGTCCATTCATCTATAATGTTTGCATGAATATTAGAAAAATAATCTAGTCATTATTTACAAGTGCTATTACAGTGAACTGACTATTGAATATATTAGCTCAAAGTCCCAAGCTTGATATATTCCAACTCTAAAAGTTATTATGTTGTATTAGGCAAACGGGTGTTTGTCATACTTTGACAAAGTCCCTGATGGGTTTTATTTGATAAATGGGATGGATCCTTATGTATGGACAATGTGTTGTGATCTGCAAGAGACTGGACGAATTCCATCACTTGAGTTACTGAAGGCCATTGACACTAGTAGTGAATCTTCCATTGAAGTGATTTTGATTGACAGACGTAGTGATCCAAGCCTTTGGGAGCTACAAAACCGGATTCATAGTATATCATGTAATAGCATAACTACATTAGAGGTTGTTGACCAACTTGCAAAGCTTGTCTGCAATCGAATGGGGTGAGAACTTATTCTCTAAGTGAAGTAAGCTCTAAAAATATATGCATGAGAGCTGGAAGTTTCAGCCTATTTACTTACGAATAGGTGATTTGATTATGTTATCGGTAAACTAAAACAAATAGCTAAAAAGCAACCACTTAATATATAAAACTTCTTAAATAATTACGTTAACAGAATTAGAGTACCGTTGAGACATACAATTTTTGCAATCATATTTGACACCCTAAGTTTTTTAGAAATCAGGCATGTAAGGGTCAACCCTACTAGGACTGATCCATTTCAACTCGTAGCAATAGTTACGGGTTTTGTAAGCAACCCTCTTTGTTGTTATATTATTATTATTATATATTATCTTTTGATTTGAGAATTTTGCCTACACAAGGGGTGCAACTTTAACAGGAGAAGATGACTTGGTTTCAATGTGGAAGGAGTGCAGTGAGGATTTTAAGGATTGTCTAGGATCTGTTGTACTTCCAATGGGCAGCCTCTCTATTGGGCTTTGCAGGCATCGGGCTCTATTATTTAAGGTAAGATGTATTTATACTTTTGTAAAATAATAATCTCCTTGACCTATGAAACTGTTTACGCATAACTTCATTTACAAACTTTGGCTTGTTTTTGTATATTTTATCTATGGTTTTGTAATTCTTTTAATGGATACCAGAATTTGGTGGCGGGGGTAGGGGTGGGGGTGGTGGTGTTGGGGGGAAGGGGTGGGGGTGGGTGTGTTGGGGGGGAGAAGAGGGGGGGGGGGGGTTCTTTTTAACATGTTGTAATGCATTTTAGCAAACATATAATCTGGAAAAAATACTCAAATACGTCTAAAACG